>CATIWQ010546298.1:0-14398 GCA_949673415.1 Euphorbia schlechtendalii | reverse complement strand
GAATTAAACTTAAGGGTTTAATTATTAAATTACAAATTTAAAGGGACCAATTTATAATTAGAATTAATCTAAACCTAATTAGTAATTAGGATATATACAAAATTAAAATAAAATAAAGAAAAAGAGAAACATAATTCTAATCCAACTTTGTTGGAATAGAAAAAAGTGAATAAGAATCCACAATGGTGGATCACGTTTCAGAGCTATGATAGAATTAGGATTTGGTTTTCTTTTCTTGCAGTTTTCTATGAGAGTTCTTCATCGATTCGGCTAGCACCGGTCACGGTTCAAGAGGAGTTCGTGCACGTGAGATTGGAGAGCTTCCAATTGCGAGCTTCACGGCATCCGTCTCTTAAGGAGACTTTTCAAGTAAGTTCTTATTATGTAAATAAATTGGTTTGAAACTCTATCAATGGTTCTTGAGAAGATCCTATTCGAATTCGAGAAAATTTTAACCGGTAATTCCGTCATCGCGGTTATGTTTTCGATGACAATTCCCTACAGATCCAGCTATGGTGACCTGAATGACCGTCTCGGAATCGATGACTACAACTAGTGTTGTTCACTCTCTCTCGAATCCCCAAACTTGATTCCATCGGCTACCGGAATCTGAACTCGGAAACTTCCTTTCAAGCTCAGCTCAATCACCAGCCACTGTATCTATTACAAAATTGAACAGATTTCATGCCGGGTGAGTTCGGCGTCTCAGTGGCGGCGCTGTCAAGTCCATATCTATTGAGAGAAGCAAAGTGTCGGCCACACATTTGAAAAAATGGATTCAGAGATGAAACAAATTGTCAACGATACTTCATTCTTAATTGTGCAACTTCAAATAATATAATACTATTCTTTTATTTCTCTTTCACTTTTTTGTTTTCCTTTTTTTTTGTTCTTTATTTTATTTTAATTAATTGTTTATTTGTTTGGGTTAGTTAAAAATGAATAAAATAATAATATTTTATTTTGAAGTTGAAATTTGAAATAAATGGTTGGAGAATAAACACGATAACAATTTCAAATTATAAATTTTAAATTAAAATTCTATCAGAAGAGAAGATGAAAGTGTTGGACAAGCGTTGGGAGTTGTATTGATCGGGAAAATGGATCGCAAGCTTTGCAATGGTAAAGATTTTTTTTCCTCGTTTTGGGTTTTCCTAAACTGCCTCACTTTTTTACGACATCACTCAAAATTTCCATTTTTGTAACATTTGAAACCTCAATTTTTCATTTTAAAAAAAATACGTTCCTTTCTTAATAAGGAGTGAAACCGCATATCATTATTTCGAAGTTTACATTGTTTTAAAATTTGCAATAATTTATTTTTATAAAATAACTTGAAATTGAACCAACAATCTTGAACTAGTGGTTAAGACAGTAGCTACAGACTTAATGATCTCGGGTTCGAGTCATTTCATTAAATTAATGTAGTCCAAATGAAACAATTTTTTAATAAAACCCCACATTATGTGATCCGGAGATTGGAATCACCCAATCCTTGAAGCCAAAGAGTAGAGGTTAGGGTCTTGAAACCTACATTTTGTCACCAGGTAGAAACGAATATGAGTTAGTTTTCCCTTGTGAGCGTCGGTTATTATTAAGTGTGATTGATGCTAAACTTAATAAACTGAAATAAAATAAGTTGAAATGAACCGAATTGATTTAAAAAGTATATTACTTTCGTTTTTATATAAAATATCAATTACTTTATATTATGATTGTATTTAATTTCATACCACTAATCTAATAATGATGACAAACACTATAATTAAAATAACAAAGTGAAAATATAATTTCTTTTTTTTTTTTTTGAAAAAGAGAGGGTTTCATTAAGACGAAAATAAATGGGCAACACAAGTGGGAGGAATGTCAATCCAAGTCTCCGTTATCTCATTTAAAATGACATTCCTCGCAATGGAATAAGCAATAAAATTCAAGTCACGGTTCACCCAACTGAAAAAACATGACACAAATGAGCGAGCTAGAGTTTTACAATCATCGACAATAGAGGAGACATAGGAATAACCCGAAGCATTGTCGGAGAGCAAACTATGCAAAACTTGATTATCCATCTCTAGCACAATATGCGAATAACCTCTAGCCTTTAACCAAGATAATGCTTCTCTTGCGGAAAGTGCTTCCGCTTCGAGAACTGGAGTATGACTCGGCAAAAAATCTGCTTTGGCAGCCACAAACGAACTTGCTGAATTATGCAGAACAAAACCAAAGGTACATGAGCTGCCCCCATTGCACACAGCCGCATCTACGTTGCATTTTAAGAAAGGGAAATGAGGCTGCTCCCAACGGCCAGAGCTGGCCATAGTACTACCCGAAGTCCCTTGCTGCTGCAGATTTGCAGAAAAATCCGTCGGGTTAGGTAGGCTGCCATATGACTGCCCCTGATTTAGCGTATCAACAATAGAGAACGAAGCTGCCATAACGTTTTCGTAGCGTACCGTTGCCTTCAAATGAGAGTAGACATGTTGAAACACTCTTTTGTTTCTCGATGACCAAATCGTCCAAAGCAAACAACAAGCACTCTGCACAAAAGTGATTGATTTACTACGAAACCAATCTAGAAAAACAGAATGAGCGTCAACACTAAGAGGCCAAACACAGGTTTGATCAAAAGCATTCCAAACACGACAAGCAAAAGAACACGTAAAGAAAACATGGGCTGGATTCTCAGCGCTTAGGAAACAAGTTTGACAGTAAGTATCCTCGACGCAATGACGGATGTCAAGCGAAGATTGACAGGGTAAAATGTCATTCAACAGACGCCAAATAAAGATCTGAATTTTCGAGGGGATCTTAAGGTTCCAAATGTATTTCCAGCACAGCGGGTTCACATTATTTACGAATTCCGGAACCCCCATAATAGCACGATAAGCGGACTGAACTGTGTAATTCCCATGGGCTTCAAACGGCCATGAAACCGAATCAGCTCTCGGGTGCAGCGGTAGAGGTGTGCGTAAGATTAGATTGGCCTCTCTATCATCAAAGAAGTCATGTACTTTTGGTTCAATCCAATTTCTGTCCTCAATAAACTCTGAGACAAACATGTCGCTTAAATCCATGTTCTCCCTTCCACTCAAAACAATGTTATCTGTATGATTTACCCAAGCCACTTGAGATATGAGGATGTTTTTTCCATTCCCAACTCGCCAACGAATGGAGTTACGAAAGAAATGCATAGCCGAAAAAATGCTACGCCACACATAGTTAGGAGAACCAGAGAGGGTAACCGATAAAACGTCTCCATTTCGAAAATAGCGTGCTCCAAAGACTCAAGCAACCAGGGTGTTACGGAAAAGCTTAAAACACCACAACTGTTTACATAATAGAGCTGTATTAAAATGGGAGATATCCCGAAAACCCATCCCACCGAACTTCTTAGGTTTACAAAGGAGTTCCCATCGTTGCCAATGAATCCCTTTCCGGTCACCATTATTCGAGGCCCACCAAAACGAGTTCAAGAGTTTATGAATCGAGTCACATAAATTAGCAGGCAAGCGAAATAAAGACATTAGATTTGCAGGAATAGACTGGAGAACTAATTTGATGAGAATCTCTCTACCATCCCAACTCAAAAACTTAGACTTCCAAGAAGATATCCTCTTCCAGATTCTATCCCGAATAAAGCCGAAGCAAGCAATCTTACTTCTACCAACCATCATAGGCATCCCCAAATACATCGAATTCGAGGTGGCCTGGGTTACATCGAAGAAGTCACAAATAAGATGCTTATAATCATCATACAAATTTGCACTAAAGGAAATGGACGACTTTGCGAAATTCACTTTCTGTCCAGAAGCGCTCTCATAATCTGCCAAACATTGCTTAATATACTGACATTCAATCAACGTAGATCTAAAGAAAAGGAGAGAGTCATCTGCGAAGAGTAAATGAGAGATAGGGGGAGCGTTCCTAGCCACAGCACACCCATGTATTCGCCCATTGGCCTCTAACGAAGCCAGAGCTGCAGATAAACCTTGAGCACACAGGATGAACAAATAAGGAGATAGGGGATCCCCCTGCCGTAGCCCCCTTTGTGGCAAAATAGATCCAAAACGACGGTCACTTGAAGAGAAAGAATAATGCATAGAAGAGATACACATATTCATCCATCTCATCCACGTACTTGAGAACCCCATCCGGGACAAGACTGCACTAACGTACGACCACTCTATGCGGTCGTAAGCCTTAGCCATGTCTAATTTTAGAGTAACAAAACCATCAATACCAGATTGTTTTCTATGGAGACAGTGTCCTATCTCATATGCCAGCAACACATTATCGGTAATAAGACGGCCTGGGATAAAAGCACTCTGATTCTCAGACACCACAAAGTTTAAAATGCCCTTTAATCTATTAGCAAGGATCTTGGCAATGATACGATATAAGACATTACATAAAGCAATGGGCCTAAAGTCTGTAATACGCGTAGCCTTCTTAATCTTGGGAATTAAGACTATACAAGTAGACTGTAGAGCATCTGGTAGAACAGCATGGTGCAAAATATCCGAAATATACTTAAACACATCAGTACCAATCAAATGCCAAAAAGTCTGAAAGAAACCTGGGTTGAGGCCATCTGGGCCTGGGGCTTTATCTGGGTGCATAGAGAAAATAGCATCCTTAACCTCTTCGATCACAAGGGGGCGACACAAGGAGTTATTTTGTTCCAAAGAGACGCGTGAGGCTATATGATCAACGAAGTCCAATTCCAGAACATTAGAGCTAGCAAACAGATTATTGTAGAACTCCACAATATGTTCTTGAAGTCCATTATCCCATTCTAGCTTCTCTCCCGTATCCGAAATCAAGAAATCAATACTATTCATTTTTCTCCTTGCTGAAGCGTAACGATGCAAAAATCTTGTATTGTTAGAAAATATAATTTCTAAACATTAACTTATTTTAATTGATTTCATTAAGTTGTCATTTTTGTTATGCATAAACGAGAAAGATTTTTGTTATGCATAAACGAGAAAGCTGTCCGAAAACGCCTAATAATTACCCATCCCGTTATTGTTAATTTAGAATGAAGAAATAGATTAGTCCTTTCGATATTAATTTTTTTTAATGGTTGCATCAGGATCCATGAATTTGTCCCCGAATACCAATTTATCCGTTAACTAGCAAAAATTGCACATGTTTATATCACGAGTCAAATTCTGATTAGAGAGAGAATATTGAATCATTGAAAAATCAAACAAACGAAAAACTGACATATAACATTACGAGAGCAAACTAAAACACTTATTGCAAGATCAGTTGTCATATGATAGTTTTGAAATTTTCAAGAGTAAATGTACATTTAGGGAATAGATCAAGTGGATCCCGATGTTTTTTTTAATTATTGTTGATGAAAACAAAATAAATTGCCATAAAAGACATTTTAAATATGGTTCTACCTTGACCACCCGGCTTTGCCATCTACATTAATTCAACATTTTAATTCTGAACTTGTGTTCCTAAACAGGCTCTGGATAGTGAAGTAAAGCTATGGTGTAGAATTGCAGGTGAATTGTTGTTATGGGGGAGGGTTGCAACCATAAGCTCTAATTTGATAAGTGATACTGTAATATATTGTTATATGCGATCTGGCAAAGTGATACTTTCTGAGCTCACTCTAATCATAAGCCAAGTTGCCAATTTGGGAAGAGTACGACTGCTTTAAATGCTTAAGCATACATGAAAGCTTCATGCTATCTTACTAATAAAGAAAATAAAAAGTAAATTCAGTTGCATGTCATAGATCAAATTGTCATGTAAGGCAGGCAGCAGAAGTAATCTAGAATAATAATCCCAAGAAAAAATGGGAACACAAGAAAACTGGGGAGAAAAAAATCAGTTCAAGTTGTGAAAAAATAATTGCTGTAGTCGTTGAGGGTCACAATCAGTTCAACAAAAAGGACTGGATGAAAGAGGAAAAGCAAGCCAATTCGCCACTCCCTAAAAACAACTTGTGGCCCAAAAAACAATCTCTGAGAAAATTTGTCTTCATATCAGCAACAATTTAACAAGTCAAATATCTACGGGAATACCTGCAATCATGTACCAGCAACACATGAGTTCACTCTTTCAAAATGTTCATCTCTTGATTGATCTGGTTTTGCAACAGAGTCTTCATCACTAGACTTTAATCCCAGACTCAAATCCAAAGTGCTTTCATTTAAATCTTGCCGCACTACTTGATTATTATCCTGAGACACAAGTCAATTACCTACCAAACATTAAATTGGAACAACCATACTAAACACAGAGTATCATGTGGTGCAAAGAGATAGAATTAGATGAACAAAGTTTGACTGATCCCACACCCACCAATATGGAGTTGCGTTTAATAAGGAGAATAGGGCTATCTCGGCACATGGTCTGAACACTGGACATAAACAAAAGAACAGGACAAGCAGTGGCGAATCCAGACGCTTTATACCATGGGGTCCGAGTATTGACGATTTAAATTTTGTTTGTTGTGATTTATAATTTAAATGTATTTTGGTTTGAATTATTAACTGAAATTATTTTTTGATATTTTGTCAATTCAATCTTCAAGTATTTAGTGTTTTATATATTCAGTTGTATGATAATTTAATGAATCATTGATGATTGACATGAACATGGTTAACAAAAAATATTCATACTTCAAATGATCATAGTGTTATTTCAATTTCTTTGTGATGTTAATATACTAAAATTTAATAGGTCTTGCACTTAATTGATTAATGAACATTAGATAAGTCAAACACCAAACATTCAAAAAATCAAACAGGTTAAATGCAATTTCTATAGTACCAAAAAGACATTTAGGCAATAGAAGAACACTAAAAAAGTATCTAAATCAAGTATTAATATATAACCACAAAAATTTATTTTAAACATATATGTAAATAAATATTTATTTGAATAATATTGACAATGAGTTTTTCCCTAGTTAGAATTTAACAAATAGAAGAGATGGTGGTTAAGTAAGAATGTATCAATACAAGGGGTCCAATTACATATTTTTATGGTATCCATATATTTAATATACGTAATATAACACCACTTTTAAAATTTTGCGTGTCCATGGACACCACATTGTTAAATGTGGAACCGCCACCGAGGACAAGGAATTCACAAGCTGTACTAGCACATTATATCAATTCAAGTTTGACAGGTTTCATGTAATTTCAAAGAAAGAACATTAATTTACCCACAAAACAGTATGTTCAAATTGCAATTTTTCTTTCAAGGGAGGAATCAAATGTATGGCAATCTGGCATTGAAGTATTGAAGATTGAAAGTCAAATATGAATAACTCTTCACCTGATTTTCTTCCATAGGCATGTCATTAATGTCGGGTTTTTCACCAAACCCATCACCCTTCGAATTTTGCTCCGCTGTAGTTTGTTCAGCATCACTTGGTTTAGCTTCCTCTCCGGCCTCATATATCTGTTTCTCAAGCAAATAAACCTGCATTAACAATTTAACATGACCAAAATTATCAATGACAACTTCAACTAAACAAAAAAACACTGCTTGCAAGTATATACTGAGATAGGTTCAAAAAGCATGAATTTGAAGATTATAATTTACAAGGCCCATCTTATGCTTGTAATTTGTGTATAAAGGGATGCTTTGCCTACCCACTCAGTTAGGTATTTATTCTTACTATGCACATTCTGTTAAGATCAACTAGATATCCAAATAGGCAAAATGCATCAGCTAAAAATGTTTGTTCCTGAAAACTGTCAAACATAAAGTCATTTTTTAATTAGTTGAACTGCATTGGTCTATTATTGAGCTAATTTGGTAGACTAAGTCTAGCATATGATTTTAGTTCAACCACATAATTCAGAAGAAACTCTTTCCATGAGGAAAACATCTCTAGGGAAGATCAGGATAAAATTACTCTCGAGTCTTAACAGAAAATTGACAATGTATAACAAAATTGGCAAGCAGGAATTGGCTACAGACATGGATCTGTGGGTTGATGAGGAAAGACCATAGACATATAAAAACAACTGAGTTCTAAAGTGGCAATCGAACATCTAACTAATGGACACACCAGATGCCTCTGATTAGATAGAACCCAATCCCGAAGTTATTCATCAAAATATTATTAGGGCACATAAAAAACAGTTATAAACTATAGAGAAGTACAATGAGAAAGGATACAACAATAAAAACTTTTTTGAACCACCAAGCAATGGCTTGATGACCACGGAGTGTGGGATTGAGGGTTCAATCCCCGCATCACCAAAGGTTGACAAATATCCCTATATTATATATAAAAAACATTACTGGAATCCCTGGCACTGCCCAATCAACTGTCATTACATTTCAGTCCACAGTGTCTACCAGATGACCATGACAAAAGTAGCTCGGTCTGAAAATAAGATTAAAAAGATCTAAAATTTGTTCTTTCTGATCAATACACTAAAAAAGGTACAACCAGAACTCCTTGGAATTAAGTACACCGACAGTACAGGCAGAAAATTTTCAAATTATTTTGAGTGTATTATTTCTGAACATAAATGGTTGATGGTTCTGTCTCTAAACGAAGAAGATCTGACCAGATAGTAAGAACTAAGAAACATCATAATTTGTAGTTAACACTCATAGCACCTGTCACCAAGATGTTCTATTAGTGTTTCCTGCCATTCAACTCAGACAAGCCAAAAAAAACATATTAAGCTTATGGTTAAATATAATCTACCAATATACTGCCTGTGATTTGATCAGTTGACAGCTCCTTTGGTAATTACACAGCTCTCTTCAATTCATGGATAATAGCAGAATTTTTTTACATTTGGCACAATTGCGCTTACATTAAATACAAAGAAAATATCCACCCCACCATGTGTGTCGGGCTAGAGACTGCCGGACTTGCAATTCCAGTGACCAGACGTATCAGAAGATATTAGAGAGAAGGGAGGAAGAGAAATAGAAGAGAGAGAATTAGAATAGAGAGAGAAAGGAATTTCTATTGTATATTTCAATGATTACCTTCTAATTACAATGACATGTATTTATGTAATCAGATTGCCAACAAGATGACAAAATAGCAAAACTGTATACAAACTGCTTAAAACTAAAGCTATAATACTTTGATATTCTGTTATGTGAAATTGCATAGTTGTTAAAGGCGCGCCTGACGTAGGGCGCCACCCTTGGAGCCTCGGCATATCACAGGCGAGGTGAGGTCCAACAGGCGCGCCTCAAGTGCCCTTTGAGCGCCTCACATGTGCACATAGGCGTGCCTCGGGCGCGTCTCATGAACACTTTGATCCTAAGGGGTTTAATTTTGCATAATTATATTTTTTACATCCATTTTTTAGAGTTTTAAATAATAATATAAGGCTAGATATTCCTAATTCAATTCTTATTAAGGCTAAATCAACTCAAGTATAAATATTCTTAATACAAAATGTAAAATTTACATAGATATTCCTAATTCAATTCATTTTAAGGTTGGATTAATTCAAGACTAAATATTCTTAATGTAATATGTCAATTTTACATGTATATGTACCTCTAACAATTCTGTTAGTTCTTTTTTGTTATGTTATTGCATCTAACTTCACTTTGTAAGAAAATTATTTTTTGTAAATTTTTGGCGCCTGAGGTACCTCAGGCAAGCGCCTTGACTTCGGGCACGCCTTCGGGCAAGGCTAGCCCTCTTGTGCCTAGCGCCTCTAACAACTATGTGAAATTGTATTGCTAATTTCCACTATTTCTTCTTTGAAATCTAACAGTATGTGACTCGGATGTGTGACATTTACAGGACACAAATTCAGTCTTAACCATTGGACTAAGACATTCGCCACAGCTAATAACAGAAAATTTATTCCAGGACAATTTAAACCTCCATTAGTTAAACCCCATGACATAACAAAATAAGAACAGCTGTATAGCACATAAACATCTTCAGTGTCCATATGCAATGTGGTATCTCCATAAAATCTGTTGGCTCAGTCTTTCTGGCCATTCAGAAAACCAAGTGCGAAAGCCATGTAACTATTTTACTATAATTTTAACAAAAAAAAAATTTTAAAAAGCAATAGTGAATCAAAACAAAACTACTGAATATTAGTATTATTAATTTATTTTCAATTCCAGTCCAAGAAACACTGAATTCTGCAAACTAGCACTAATCTTCTAGCCAGATGTACCACACCAAGTTTGTAAGAATCAGATGAATCAAATTACCATAAACCAAAGAAATAGAAAATGTTTTGAAAAGCCATATTTTTCACAATAGCTAGCCATTGTTAAGATCATAATCCTGGTTTTCTTCTTCAACTTGAAGCTTGAAAAGCATCCAACCTTTTCATCCAGATAAAGCATGGTGCTTAGGACAAAAAGACGATTAAAAATTAACCATGTTGTTGCAAGTGCAATGATTGATATATCACCCAAGAAACCAATCGACAAGTTTGATACAGAATAGAAATCTTTTAGATAGAGATCATAGAATTAAGCTTTAATCTTGTTAATACGATCAAATTATCATAGGCTTCAAGCTTTTCTGTTCAGAAACTATGATTGCTCCAAAAAAATTATCTTTTGATTCTTTGTAAACATAAGACTGGAGCATGTCATCGAAACATCACACATCCATCCAAGGAAATCATAACATTCAAATATTGCAAGTTTGCAATCCCAAACTACAAATTAGTATGATCATATTTCACTGGTAACTCTCAATATGAGCAGCTGAACCTACCATATGTAAGTTCCTTTCCAATTCCAAAGCATAGAGAAATCCGATGCAAAAGGTAACTCTTAAGTCTTAACACATCAACTTGATAGAACAAAATTCCACAAAAGGGTATGAAAACATACATGACATACACATTCTCCATAGCAGAACTAGAAAAAACTGATATTAAACTATGGGGTCTCACACCACTCCAAATGTAAAAATAGATAATATTTTCCCTTATAAGGTCAAGCTTCAAAAGCTCAGGACTACATCAACTACAGAAAGAGCTTTATTTGAGATTGCAGCATTTTTCGTGTAAGTCAAGGTGAAAAAGGCTCTCAGGATGAGAGGAAAAAGGTAGAAAGGCCTATGCCAGTAAAAAAAGTTTGAGATGTAATTAATGCGGCGGAAAAAAAGTTCAAATGTATACCGCCCTTCACACAGTATGCAGGAAATAGTGCACACCAAGAAAAAGGCAATTGAAAAGGGAATTATAAATTATGTTACCAAGCTACAAAAGGTGCAGCATAACTGCAACAGCATGTTCTAATTATCCTTGTGCAACTATGGCTATCCAGTATAACCTGAATGCTCTTCAGGTATTCAAACAAAAATAAAGGCAACAGAATTAATGGTACCAAACATCAAAATCAACTGATAATCTCATGCCCGCATCTAATGATCTAACAAGGAAAATAAACCCTAAAATACTGTTCAAGCGAAACCTGGATCTGGAATACAGCAGCTTGACACAGAATTTTGTTTCATAGGTACCTCGAGAAGTCAAGTTATAATAAAGTAAACTGAAGCACCGAAAAACCAAGAAACAAAAACAGCAGAAAGAAGGAAGCAGAGAAAGAGTACTGGAAAGTATTTGAATTTGCGCTTGGGAGGCTCCTCGGGCGGCTGAGGCGCATCGGCCTTGAGAGAATGGTTGTCTGCTCCTCCATTGGCGGTGGTGGGATTAGAGTTGTCATTGTTGCTTTGAGTAAGAGGACTCCACTTGTAAAGAATGAGATGGGAACCGTTATTACCGTTAGAGGAAGCATTGATGATGGAATGGACGTGGTGATTATGAGAGAGATTGGAGGAGTGAGACGGAGAAACGTGGACCCATCTCTTCTTCCACTTCCTCACCGGCCCACTGAACACCGTGGCCGGTCCGTAGCGAGTGGAAGATCGCCCAAGCCTCGCCCCTACGCCCTCCATTTTTTCTACCGTCAATAGAATCTGCCTTTCAATTTTCCGCTATATCAATTTCACCTCTCACTCTTGCCTTAAAGAAATTTAGTTAATTTTCCTAAGTATAGGGTATAGAGGCGAGACGGACAGTTTGGCGTTTGATAATGATATATAGGGTTACTTGTCGATGACCCAGAATAATCACAGCCGTTAAAGCGTTGACCTTATCGTCATCTTTGGGTATTGCAAATCGTTTGTTGCTCTGTCTATTTTCTTTATTTTGTAGCCTTCCAACGAAATGTTCTTGGCGTCTATTTTATTCTAAAAAATAAAAAAGTAAACTTAATAACAGTTAGCAGTTTTGTACAAATATTCTTACAGGTTATTATTTTTTTACAATAGGATATATGTGCTTTAAAAGTTAACATTAAAAATTCACGATTTTGTTTTTGAAGAAAAAAAATTCACGATTTAAAGTTATGTTCTGATAAAAAGCAATTTTGTCAATTTTGAATTGAAATTTTTCATTGTTAGTTAATAAAATACAATATGATTAATTTTAGAAGTTTTTGAGAAAAATAAATATTTTCTTGATTAAATTGTGATGATACTTTTAAAAAAATTAATGAAAAAATTCTAAACATCAAACAAATTTGATGTATAATTCTTTAATAATAAAATTAAATTATAAATATTGAAATGATTGAAATATATTCTGTGACATTATTGTTTTAATGAACAAATGTATCATTTTTTTGGGAAATTGTAAAAAATGTAGGGGTTGTGAAACTTATTTACAAAAATACGTTTTAACTTATCCTTTGCATTCTATAACCAATTTTAAGTTTCAGTTTTCACTCTGTGCGTTTTATATATACACTGTTTTATCAAGCTTTAATTGTTTTCTTTTTTTGCATCGCGTGTTTCCCTCCATCAAAATCTCTCTTCTTTGTTTCGATTATCCTCAATTTTCTCTAGATCGATGTTTGTTCAAGTTTTTGCTCTCTGCAATTCTTAAATTCTCTGCACAATTCCAATTTTCTAGCTTTCAATTGAGAATGAGGATCCATCGAGTTGAAATATTGTTTGTTGCTGATAGATTTTGTTTTGTCTCTTTTTCGATTTGTCTCTTTGTGTTTATTTTTGTTGTTAATTTGTAGAAAGATTATGCAATTTTTGTATTGTAATTGATGTGAGGATTTCATTGGACTGTATAAATGCAATTATGCATTGTAAATTCATCTACTAATCTGATTTTTATGACTCTCATTCATTTTTTAAGCCTCCTCTTCAAAGTATTCTTGAACTTAAATCAGCTGATTAGTTGTACTTAATTATCTTACATGTTTAGATTACTTGCTAATGCATTTTCATCACTTTTCAAGATTAATTTAACACAACTTGTTCTTCATACCAGTTACCTATCAGATTCTAACATTTTTTGTTCTTCATACCAGTTACATACCGGTTAGATAATTGTGAGGACGGGATTTTTACTCCCAACTTGCGAATTCGATGATGAAGCTGTAATTTTTCCCTTGTTAGCATTTCACATTTTGCAGGGTCCTGAAAATCACCCGGAAATCATCTGCCATGTTTCTTTGGGCCTCAATTCTATTAAAAAAGCCCAAATAAATAAAAAGCCCGCCTGTATAAGCCATATCGTTAACGATATCAACTGATAACATTAACGATATTGCCTTTACAGCAGACCAAAAAAATCATTTCTTCATTTTTTAGTCAAAGGAACCCATCTACACCCCATAATTCCGTTTTTTCTTCCACCTAACATGATGCCAACTCACATGATCACTAGTGGGTGGAAGAAATAATGGAAAAAGATAAGAAAAGTGGACTAACCACTACACAAGTGGGAAGACTTTTGGATTGTCGTGACCGTGAATCTTTGATTGGCAGACTTCTATTTCTGAAGTAAACAAGTCACAACCGCGAACAATTATCGCGACTGTGAATTGAGTTTTACTCAGAAATCTTCTTGTAATTTCACCGATCTTCGACAGCTTCGATCCTAAGCGAAATATTTAAGTTCCACGCATCTTTTTGCACCTTTTTCACTCTTTTTTCATAGAATTCCACTTTAGATAATTTTACTCCCAAGATTTACCTAGTATCTGCATTTGCATAAAAAACAACTACGTAACACGTGAAATCTTTTATATGAAGTATAAAAATGACTAAAACTATAGTGTTTAGTGTGTAAAATTTTTGTGATAAGAAGTGTAATTATACACTTATCATACCCCCACACTTAACTTTTGCCTTGTCCTCAAGGTAAATTCAACAGAAGTGTATAAATTCGGTAATCAAGTTCGTACCTTATTTGGCGAAAGACTATTGCAACGAGTACCACATTCCACATTGCAAAAGATTTCAAGTAGAAGTTCGAAATTTCCCACAAATTAGTAATGTGCAATTTATATAGCTCAGTTGCATACCTTTGTTCTTAATGGAGAGTCAACCGAATCGCATCTTCATATAAGCGTTATATGCATACTCAAATAT
>CATIWQ010546216.1:0-33504 GCA_949673415.1 Euphorbia schlechtendalii | reverse complement strand
AAAATCTAACAAAGTAACTAAAAACCAAACTAAATGTAAACCAATGCAAACATGGAACTAAACACCCAAAATGACATCGAATTACGTCCTGTTTTACACCGAAATTGATCGAAAGATAGGTCCGAAACGGACCCTATCAATATCCCTGTGTAGGAAGGCATTTTTTACATTAAATTGATGAAGAGGTCATCCCTTTGTTGCTGCTATAGAGAACAATACTCTAATAGTATCCATTTTTGCCACAGGTGAAAAAGTCACTGAGTAGTCAATGCCATTGGTCTGAGTGTACCCCTTTGCCACCAAACGAGCTTTGTATCTTTCAATGGATCCATCCGGCTTGTATTTGATAGTAAATACCCATCGACATCCTACTGCTTTCTTCCCTTTGGGAAGAGTACATTTTTCCCAAGTGTTGTTTTTGTTAAGGGCCTCCATCTCTTCTTGCATTGCCATTTTCCACCTTCTTGATGACATTACTTCTTCAATTGTGTCCGGAGTTTCTTTCTCACATAAGGCTATACGGAAAGCCTTTGCTTTGTTGGATAAATTCCCCCTTGCTATGTTGGCTACAGGATATCTTGACCATCGCTTTATGGGCTCCGAAGAGTATCTGTTGGGAGGGATACCTCTGTTCCTCCTAGGTGGCAATGTATGTGTCTCTTCTTATGGTAGATCTTCTATTACCATCTCTTCTTGATCACCATGGTTAGCCAAGAATAAAGGACTTACAGGACTATTCTCAAGTTTAGTTTCTCTTACCTTGGACATCTAGTTTGGATGATTAATGTCTGAGGCACTGAGCTCTGTGAGCTGTATTAAGATGTCTGAAGTTCCACCACCATTGGTATTGTCTTGCTTGATTCTTTCATCTGATTCTGTTGGTAACTAACTGAGAATGTCGAATGGTTCTTTCTCCCCCTGACAGCTAACTTGGGTACTAAAGTAGAACTCAGTTCTAGGAAATTGTAGTTCATAGTGGTATGGATGCGTCGGGTTTTTGGGTTATAACATCTGTATCCCTTTTTATTTATGCCATATCCCATGAAGATACATTTTTCCGCACAAGGATCAAGTTTGGTTCTTTCACCTTTGGGAATGTGAACGAACACTGAGCAACCAAAGACCCGGGGTTGGAGGGTTAGAGGTGGTGGTATTTTGACATGTTTGGCTAGGGTTTGAACGGGAGTTGGTAAGTCAAGGATTTTAGTGGGGAGTTTACTAAGAAGATAGACTGAAATAGCAAGTGCTTCAGGCCAAAAGGTTTTTGGTACTTGAGACTCGATAAGGAGTGCTCGGGTCATTTCAAGAAGGATACGATTTTTCCTTTCGGAAACACCGTTTTGTTCTGGGGGAGTGAGGATAAGTTATTTGATGGACTAACTCTTTTTCCTTAAAGAAGGATTTCATAGATGAGTTGACAAATTCCCCCCCGTTATCGGATCGTAAGGTTTGTATAGTTGTATGAAATTGGGTTTGAATCATGGTGTAAAACTGGATGAATTTATCAGTAACTTTATTTTTTGTTTTCAAAAATTATACACATGTCATTCAAGTACAATCATCGATAAATAGTAAAAAATAATGGAAATTTTATCCCTCAATAATAGATGATGGTCCTCATACATCAGAGTGAACTAACATAAACGGTGAATGAACTTTTGTATTATTGGGTTTAAAGGTTGGTCGATGACTTTTTACTAAAATGCAGGTCTCACATTGCAAAGCGTGTTTCTTATTAAAAAGTTTGGGAAATAGGATATGTAAATAACCAGTGGATGGCTGTCCCAATCTCCTATGCCATAACCAAGCTTCCCTATCTGCAGTACCATGTGCAAGCATTATAGTACCATGCTGAGTCACTTCATCCACATAATATAGCCCTTGACGTTCAGTGCCACGCCCAATAATCATTCCTGTCTTGATATCCTGCAGTATACAGAAAGTTAGATTCATGAGTATAGTGCAATTCAGTTCTTTTGTAACATGACTAATAGATAGTAATTTATGTGATAAAGCTGGAACATAAAGGCAATTTGACAATTTTAGAGTGGGCGAAATTTGAATTGTTCCTGCTCCTTCAACTTTAATTACTTCTCCATTGGCGGCTTTTACTGAGTTTTTCAAGGGTTTTGTTTAGAAATCCATATCATTCGGGTCAAAGGTCATGTGTCGATAACACCACGATCAAAGATCTAAGATGTCTTTTTAATGTTATGGGCAGAGTTTACCAAGGCCTAGGATTCCGTTGGGCTTGAATTTGGGCTTTGAAGTGGGGTATTGATATTGGGCATGGGTTTGGGTTTTAGAGATGTTGGTTTGGGCTTTTTTTGTGAAATAAATTGGGCTTCATGAGATTTGGATTTGGTTTCAATAGGCTCATAAGCTGAATTTGGATTAAGGGGGTAAAAACGGTTTTGGGTCAGATCAAATTGAAGCCCGTTTGAGGTATTTTGAGTGGGTTGGAAATAAAGTTGGGATTTGGTTAGGTTTTCTGCCTTTAAAAAGTCACAGCTCTTACCCCTTCCCTCAACCCTAGCCGCCAAGTGAACTTCTCCTTCTTCTCTCCCTAGGTCGCTGCCACCGCTGCTGGTGGCTGCTCCGGTGCTGCTCACGGTGGCGGCGACCTTGCCGAAGTTCCCTTGTCCTTTCTTATGACCGTCGTTCCACCTATCGGGATAACCATGTATATCGAAACATTTTTCCCTTATGTGCTTCGTTCCTCCGCAATGGCTGCACTTGAGTTTTGATATGTCGATCTTAAACCTTTCTTTGTTGGGTTTTCCGTTGGCTTTGAGTTGCTAAGCCAACTGCTCCTTCATTTCCGGTCACCGCCATCCCAGAACCAATCCCTTGTGGTGAGTTTTCTGAGAATCTGAGAATACTGGACCTCGTTACCTCCTTGCGGATAGTGGCATATGCAAACTCAGGTGAGGGTAAACGATCTTGCCTTAAAATTTCTCTCTTTATCTGGTTGTATTCCGAATCGATTCCATTTAGAAATTGGAAAAGTTTCTACTCCTCCCTTATTTGATTGTGGGTTGCGATGTTAGCCTCTGAGGTCAGGGGATTCGTTTCTCGCCTATCAGTTTCACCCTATAAGCCTTGTAAGTTAATCTAAAATTCTTCAAGGCTTGTCCTATTCTGTTTCATGCTGTTGACTTTTGTGTAGAGATTGAAATTTTTCAACTTGTCTTTTCCGGCACTATAAGTGGTAGCCAAGGTTTTCCATAGAGCCTTGGTAGTGGGTAGCTCGGTTAAATTTGCTGCAATTTGAGGCTCAATGTTTTGAATGAGCCAGCTGAACACAATGAGATCATTCTGTTCCCATTTATCAAAGCTTTCAGTCCCGATTGACGGTTCTGAAACTCCGGTGAGTTGGTTAAGAAGGGATTTTGATTTTCCCCCTATCGCCACTTTGATTATATGCGCCCAAAGTGCGTAATTCTGACGGTTGAACTTGATGTTGACGGTGAGGCTATCTGACAGAGTCTGTTTCGGACTCTGATTGTTGAGATTAAGACTGTTTTTAAGGATGTTAGCAATCTGAATTGTTAGCTCTTCACTGCTCACTTCAGCCTGCTTAGTTCTGCTGCTGTCATTAGACTTGGTAACACGGGTAGGTTGAGGTGGGGTGTTGTTGGTTGATATCTCGCTGCCGTCTAAGGACATGATAGCGAGATTTTACGATGATGGGCTGGTATATGATGAGAAAATCAGTCCCGAATCAGTGTAATCGGAACCCACTTTGATACTATGAAAGAAAGTAGTAAAGGATTAAGAATGTGATTGAAATGTATTTTGATTGATAATTTTACAGTAGCTACATACCCCCTTTTATACTAATTCAGGTCGTATCTACATGGTAAACAATAAAAGACTATTTATGCTATTTCCATTTCTGTATTTCCTAAATTTGTGCATATTGAAATTGATTGGTTTTGTTGCCTTTGATTGGAAATGATGTAATTGCTGCTGATCCCTTTCATTTCTAACAATGAGTGCTGTTTTGTAAAACAAATGAACTCGTGGGAAACTAATAGAATACCTACTTAAGTAATTCAACTTATTTGCTTCATGATTTGTATTTGAAAAAATTACCATAACTTACCTTTATAATATTAGTTTTTGAAATAGTGTTGTGAAAATTGATTCAATAATACCTTTTATTTGAATATTTCCTATTATAATATTTATATTTGAAAACTTTATACTATGAATTGATAATATAAAAGATTTGGAAAATATAATTTGTTTTAGGAAAGTATATATATAAGGGAATCAACTATTTTGCTAATATATATATTTTTAAATGAATTTTTCATATGCATTCAATTCTTCATCATTAAATATGTATTCATTTGCAATAAATTTAGAGGTTAGAATTTCGAAAATTTCCCTATATTCCATATTTTTATATACAAAATTAGAAAATATATCTTTTGGACGACCTGTCTCTATGTATTCCTTATATTCCAAATATGCATTCATTTGTATACATCTTTTTTATAAACAAAATTGACCGACTATGATGTGTTTTGGCCGGTCATTTGTCACTGGCCAACAGGTTGGCTGGTAGCGTGCGCTGTATTATTGTTCCGTCACGTCCGAAATATTTTTTGTCCTTTACATTTAATGGTAGCTTTTTGGTCGGGATGACGTGAAATCGGAAGACATTTAGGAGTAATATTTTTATAAAATAAGTAAAAGAGTAATTAGAAATTTATAAAATTGTTTTTTTTTAAAAAAATTGATTTCCTTGTCCTAATTAAATTGACGTGTCATGTAGGTGTGAACAAATATTGATTTGATTCGAAAATCGATCAAACCAAATTTTGGGAAAAAAAGGAACAAAGAACAAACTAAATTATTTTTGGCTTGGTTATTTCTAAATCAAATTAATTCGGTTTGATTTTGATTCGATTCAGTTATAATCAATTTCAAAATTTTTAAATGACGCACAATAAAACATTTTTATTTCAATGACATGTGGTGATAACAACATTTTGGACAAATTTATTTGCTCCACTTTTTGTGTCAATGTTTGATAAATTATGTACGTAAATAGGTTGGTATTCCGGTCAATTTATTATAAAATGTTAATTTAAATGAGTATATTTATGCTTGAAACTGTAATTGAATATAATGAAGTTCGAATAATAAGTTTGTCAAAAATACTATTAGAGTAATTTATAAATAATATATATATATATATATATATATATATATATATATATATATATATATATATATATATATTTTATACAAAATTTATTAACTAATCTGGTTTGGTCTGATTTTTATAACAAAATTGAAAATCAAACCACAATTAAATTAACATATTTTTATAAGTTAAAACTGAATCGAATTCAAATTAGTATGTTTCTATAAATCAAAACCGAATCGAAATAGATTTGGTTCAGTTTGGTTTGATTTGTTGTATTTTGATTTTGGTATGAATTTCGATTTTGATTGGTTATGGTGAATGTAAATCAATGGTTTTTGTTTAGTTTGTAAATGATCCAAGTCAAAGTAAAAAACAGGCAACCTGTTAGACCGGTATAGAGTGCACCCAAACAGACAAAAGAGAAGGAAACTGATAGTAATTGACTGAGAGACGTACGTTATATAAGAGCTAGTTTTGGTAGCTGAAAAAATATGGCGTATTGAGTGGGGCGAAGAGTTCCGCAATCGACCGTTACGGATATATCTCTGTTCCCTTCATCTGAATAGATCTGATTAACATGGAAGCAAATGCCGGCATGGTGGCCGGATCCTACCGTAGGAATGAACTGGTCCAGATTTGCCACGATTCCGATACTGGGGTTTATGTTCTCATATTAACTCACTGCATTTTCATTTCTCCTCTTCAATTGCTAATCTCTGCCGTTTTATTGACTTGCATTTTGCGGAATTCGGCTGTCGTTGTCGATTCGTATTTGAGTGCATGATGATCGTGTTTAGATATAGCTGTTTTTGTCTTTGGGGCTCCATCATCTAAATTATGCACTTTTAGATGATGATTTTTGTCTTTGTCTCTCGTTGTCGATTCCGCAGTTTTTGTCTTTGGGGCTCTATCATCTAAATGATGGCATTTGATTTTTAACTTAAGTTTTCTTTTCAATTTCATCATCGCTGCCCATTGATCACCATTTTCTTATTCTGGGAAATGCAGCCCAAACCCCTGAAGAATTTGAATGGCCAGACATGTCAGATATGTGGTGATAAAGTTGGGATTACAAACAGTGGTGATTTCTTTGTTGCTTGCAATGAGTGTGCTTTTCCAGTTTGCCACCCTTGTTACGAGTATGAGCGAAAAGATGGGACGCAGTGTTGCCCTCAATGCAAGACTAGATACAAGAGACACAAAGGTAAAGCTTCTAACTTGATCCTGTATAGCTTCATTTTTTTTCCATATAATTTCTTTTGTCGTTTATTAGCAACGGCTGGTTATTCAGGGAGTCCTCGGGTAGAGGGAGATGAGGATGAAGATGATATTGATGATTTAGAGAACGAGTTCAATTATGCCCAAAGCAATAGGAAGACAAGGCGCCAATGTGAGGGTGATGACATGGAACTTGTATCGTCATCCAGGCATGAATCTCAACAACCAATTCCCCTACTCACAAGTGGGCAGTTAGTAGTGAGCACACTACACTGATCTCTTGGTTTGCGTATTTTTGTGCAGGATGTTCTAGAAACTGTGTATGTGATTTTGATGATTAGGATTGTCTTTAGGTCTTAAAAAATGTCTGAGATTGAATAGGTTGATTAATATGTAATGAGAATGCCAAAAGTTGCTTGAACTTGTTACTTACTTTCTCATGAAAAAATTTGAACTGGACTTCAATTTTCTAATTTTCTGGTAAGTTGGTCTATTTATTTTCTGTCTCGTATAAATTCTTCAGAGGTTGTTCATGTTTGGAATGATCAATTCAATTCTTTTTTTTTATGGATTATATTTTTATATGAGATATTTCCTCTCTGATATTTCATATTTAAATAGCCAAAGTGCCTTCTATTGCTAGGTTTCTGGGGAAATTCTCTGCGCGACACCTGACAACCAATCTGTGAGAACTACTTGTGGTCCATTGGGCCCTTCTGAAAGGAATGTCAACTCATCTCCTTATGTTGATCCAAGGCAGCCAGGTAATCCAGTTAACTAAATTACTTTCAGAAATTTCTTATGTTACTGTGTAAGCTTTTAGATTTTTAATTTGAGATTGGCATTCTCTTCTGCAGTTCCTGTTAGAATCGTGGATCCATCAAAAGACTTGAATTCTTATGGCCTTGGTAATGTTGATTGGAAGGAACGAGTTGAAGGTTGGAAACTGAAACAGGCGAAAAATATGATGCAGGTGAGTTGTAGATACTCTGAAGGAAAGGTTGACATGGAAGGCACTGGATCAAATGGGGAGGAACTTCAAATGTGAGCAGATACTCTTGCGAATATTTAATTTGGATGATTTAGGAACTATAAATGTGCCACACATCTATTTATCATATTGCAAATTCCATGCTATAATTATTATGGTTTCAAATTATAATGCTCTCATGCTGTTATTATTTTAAGAAAATAGTTTCTTTGTACCATTAATACGATAAATGATTGTGCTAGACAAAGTATTTTGGTTTTTCATCCGTTGTATGCCACAGGGTTGATGGTGCTCGACTACCTCTAAGTCGTGTGGTGCCTATACCTTCTTATCAAATAACCCCTTATCGTGTTGTGATCATTTTCCGTCTTATTGTTTTGGGTTTCTTCATTCAATATCGTATAACTCACCCAGTCAAAGATGCATATCCATTGTGGCTAACGTCAATCATCTGCGAGATTTGGTTTGCTCTGTCTTGGCTGTTGGATCAGTTTCCGAAATGGTGTCCTATCAATCGCGAGACCTACCTTGACAGGCTTGCTTTTAGGTCAGTTGAAAACCTAATGGCAATAAGGGTATGATTGATGTATTTAGTCATTGGCAAAATAACATGTTGATGAAGTTGCATATATGTTCGGCAGATATGATCGTCAGGGGGAACCATCACAGCTGGCACCTATTGATGTGTTTGTTAGTACAGTGGATCCCCTCAAAGAACCGCCTTTGGTTACAGCCAACACGGTTTTGTCCATTCTAGCTGTTGACTACCCTGTCGACAAAGTCTCTTGCTATGTTTCAGATGATGGTTCAGCAATGTTGACATTTGAATCACTTTCTGAAACCGCCGAGTTTGCAAGGAAGTGGGTGCCTTTTTGCAAGAAGCACAATATTGAGCCTAGGGCACCTGAGTTTTACTTTGCCCAAAAGATTGATTATTTGAAGGACAAGATACAACATTCCTTTGTCAAGGAGCGTCGAGCAATGAAGGTGAGACAAATCCTTTTTAAATTCAGCAGTATTCTATCATGCTCAAATTATTTCACTGTATGGATGTGTATTTTAGAGAGAATATGAAGAATTTAAGGTGCGGATCAATGCGCTTGTTGCCAAAGCGCAAAAAATGCCTGAGGAAGGTTGGACAATGCAGGATGGCACTCCTTGGCCTGGAAATATTCCTAGGGATCACCCTGGAATGATACAGGTGTCATAATCCTATCTACTGTGTTGGTATTGATTCATAAATTTCTTTCTGCATTTTTAATAATTTACTTTCGCTGTTTCAATGTGGAACAATAGGTATTCTTGGGGCATAATGGCAGCCTCGATACTGATGGAAATGAGCTACCTCGACTTGTGTATGTTTCTCGTGAGAAGAGGCCTGGTTTCCAGCATCACAAGAAAGCAGGAGCAATGAATGCGCTGGTTTGTCTTCCTAATACCTTGTGAGAAGTTATTGACTTGTTTCTTAATAAAGTGCAATTGATTATAACTTGGCTGTTGCTGTGTTATATCAGATTAGAGTTTCAGCTGTTTTGACCAACGGTGCATATCTCCTGAATGTGGATTGTGATCACTACTTCAACAACAGCAAAGCTCTGAAAGAAGCAATGTGCTTCATGATGGATCCTGCCTATAGCAGAAAAACATGCTATGTACAATTCCCGCAGCGTTTCGATGGAATTGATCTGCACGATCGATATGCGAATCGCAATCTTGTGTTTTTTGATGTATGGTCAACTGACGTGCTTCTTTTTTTCCTCCCTCACTCTCTTTCGTTATCCTAATGAATCGTCATTATTTCCCAGATCAACTTGAAAGGGCTTGACGGGATCCAAGGTCCAGTCTATGTGGGAACTGGTTGCTGTTTCAACAGACAAGCTCTATATGGGTATGACCCAGTTTTGACCGACGAAGATTTGGAACCAAACATCATTATCAAGAGTTGTTGTGGATCAAGGAAGAAAGGAAGAGGCGGTAATAAGAAGTATTCTGACAAGAAGAGGGCAATGAATAGATCTGAATCCAATGTTCCCATATTCAATATGGAAGATATTGAGGAGGGTGTTGAAGGTTCCTTTTCATTAATTGATATAAAGACTTATAACTTTAGATTCCAATAATGTCATGAATCATTGTTACGTACATGTTCGGCAGGTTACGATGAGGAGAGGTCCCTTCTAATGTCCCAGAAGAGTCTGGAAAAACGTTTCGGTCAATCACCAGTGTTCATCGCAGCTACCTTCATGGAAATGGGAGGCATTCCCCCAACAACCAATTCTGCAACTCTTCTGAAAGAGGCCATCCATGTTATTAGCTGTGGATATGAAGACAAGACTGAATGGGGAAAAGAGGTTTATAATTAATTGTATATCTAACTTTGGCTTTTTCGCAATCAATACCGATCTCTTCTTAGCTGAACCCATTTATTTGGTGGCAGATTGGGTGGATTTATGGTTCAGTTACAGAAGATATTTTAACTGGGTTTAAGATGCATGCGCGCGGTTGGATATCAGTCTACTGTGTGCCTCCACTGTCAGCATTTAAAGGGTCCGCTCCAATCAATCTTTCCGATCGTTTGAACCAAGTTCTTCGGTGGGCCCTGGGATCTATCGAGATTCTTCTCAGTAGGCATTGCCCCATATGGTATGGCTACAACGGCAGATTAAAACTCCTCGAGAGGATAGCGTACATCAACACCATTGTCTACCCACTCACCTCGATCCCGCTCCTCGCCTACTGCACACTTCCCGCATTTTGCCTCCTCACCAATAAATTTATCATTCCCGAGGTAATCAAAGTCTCCGAATAATTTCAGGAAATTAATTTTTTAATAACAGCTATTGAAACAATGCTATTTCGTGCCAGATAAGTAACTATGCCGGTATATGTTTTATGCTTCTCTTCGGCTCCATTGCCGTTACTGGAGTTCTCGAGTTGAGGTGGGGTAAAATTACCATGGAAGATTGGTGGAGGAACGAACAGTTCTGGGTCATTGGCGGCACATCAGCTCATCTTTTCGCGGTGTTCCAAGGTCTTCTCAAGGTGTTAGCTGGAATCGATACAAACTTTACCGTTACCTCGAAAGCTTCTGACGAGGACGGGGATTTCGCCGAGCTGTATGTTTTCAAGTGGACGTCCCTTCTCATCCCGCCAACCACCGTCCTAGTCATCAACATTATCGGCATCGTGGCTGGTGTTTCGCTGGCGATAAACAGCGGCTACCAGTCGTGGGGCCCTCTCATGGGGAAGCTGTTGTTCGCCTTGTGGGTCGTTGCTCATCTGTACCCTTTCTTGAAGGGGTTGTTGGGCCGACAGAATCGCACACCCACCATTGTTATTGTGTGGTCTATTCTCCTGGCTTCCATTTTCTCGTTGCTGTGGGTTCGCATTGACCCGTTCGTGTCGGATCCTGCAAAGGTTGCATCAAATGGTCAATGTGGCGTTATTTGCTAGATTGTTTTTGTTGGCACTATTTCTCGAACCAGTGTCGTTAAATGCCTAGCCTTTCCCCGGCGTATATAATAAGAATATAAGTTACTTAAAGTATTATAATCTAGAATCTAAGTTACTTAAACTAGTAAAATCTTTTATTAATTTATTTGTAACGAGGATACATCTTTCAGATTCTCTCTTTTTACTTATTTTTTTCACATAGATTTTAGTATACTATGTTCGTCTTATTTTTATTTTATTTTTTAAACAACATTGATCTCTATTAGAGTGAGGATCTGCTGGATTTCTGTTTTGACTTAAATCTTTAGCCCTTTGGAATTTTAATTTGGTACGAGAATTTGAAGTTTTGAACAGATGGGAGGAAGAGAGAGATTAGTATTTGGAAGGGAATGAGCTGGTAAATGTATTGTGAAACATTACAAATTTAGGTAAATACAAAAACTAAACTTTGAAAACTGTGTTTTATGTTATTACATGTTCGCATAACCCAACCTGAAAGGCGATATATTATACTTAGCTAAAGGGGCCCCGAAATTAACGAAGTCACGGGGAATGTTTAGTTTCACACAATTGTTTTCATTTTTTATTTTAATTTTCTTTTCATTTTTCAATTTTTTTTAGTTTTTCATTTTTCAAATAGAAAACAGAAAAACAGAAAACATGCTCATGTTTATTTAGTTTTTTAATTTTTGGTTTTTATTTTTTTAAAAAAAATCATTGATATATTTAAATTTTATCGTTAAAAATATTACAAATGACATGAAAATTTTTACAAATTAAATTAGAAACAACAAATATAAATTTTTAACTAATCAATAAAGTTAAAAATCTTTTAATTCAATCACAAATTTGAGTTAATTCATGTATAACTTGATATATACTTAAAATTGACAATTTTAGAGTATGAAATTAAATTCTAAAAATTGTTTTATTTTCATTTTCATTAGAAATAAGGTGACATTTTTGCCAATTTTGTTGTTTGTGGGTTCGAACCTAAAATCTCACACTTTCTTAAATTCTTCAATGGTGAAAGCTACTCTACCAAAGTACGGTGATTTCATTTTTAGTTATCTTTTATTTAAATTTTAAAAAATTGAAAGCATATTATGTATAATTTTTATTTTTTTGAAAAGCATAATTTTTATTTTTTAATTTTATTAAATAATAAATTTAGACTTTATTAGTTCAAAATCATAAGCGATTAATTAAAAATATATACATTAGATTTATTAAGTAAAAAATATGCAATAAAAAGTTATGAAGTAAATAGTAAAAGTAACAAAATAATAAAATAAAATTATACAAGTATTTAAGGGGTATCAATAAAGTTTGGTAACCTAACCTATTTCCTTCTTTTAACCTCTCTTTCAATTACAAAAACTAAAAATATATCAATAAAAAAATGCATTTGTTAGTTAGTAACAAGTAATTATACAACTATATATATTAGTATAAAATAAATTAAATTATAAAGTTTTGTACTGGTTAAATAATATTGTGTTTGTTTAGTTTGGAAAATTTCAGAAAACATAAAAAAATGTATTTTCTGTTACAAGGCATAAAATGAAAAAATCAGAAAACTGTTTTCTAATTTTCTAAACTTAAAAATGTTACAACTAAACAGCAGCTTACATTTTTCAGTTTTCCTAGAAAAATTTTATGAAAAATTGCTCTATTTTTCCACAACTTTATTTTTCGTTCCTTTTTCTTGATACAATATATTGATTATATGTCTTTTGCACGAGACACTAAACATGGCTCGTAGATTAAAAATAAAACAGATTTAATTATTGAAAATGAACTTATAAAAATAAGATGTAATAAATAGGGTTGAAAGAGGGGTGAGGGGAATGTACTTCTAATCCTTATTCCATTAAGGTTTTAGGGAAAAAAATATCTTTCATCCCCATCAAGTTTTTGGGAAATAGTTTTTCCACATTACCCAATCGGAAATTTCATAAATTCATCATTAAAATAAATAAATGTAAAAAAATTCAAAGTTTCATAAAATAAAATTATTTTGTATCAATATTTGAAATAAAATATCAAAATAAGATTTTGTTTCAACAATACTCAATGTCAAATAAATAGAAAATTTAACGTGATCAAGAAATACATTGTTGAAAAATCAAAGTAAAGTATAAAATAAAATAAAGCTCTTAACTTACACAAAAAGTTTATATGTGTAAAGTTGAGTTATTTAATAAAAATTCATATATATAAGTTCATATTTAATATGACTACAAATATTTTTATAAAATAATTTATATATACTTACTATAAATATAATAAATAATTTGATTTTTTTTAATAATATTCGGAGATTCCCCAACAAAATTTATTGGGGTCGCAAATTTATCGGGTTGAGCAATTTGATCCTCATCCTCATTAAAGATTCGGAGATTTAAAAATTTACATTCCTGTTCTGTGAAAGTTCTTATCGGACACCATTTTCAACAGAGCGGATTCGGAGATTTCTCACCTCCACTTTCAACCCTATTAGTGAAGCAACTAAATTTTTTTTCCGTTCTTGGGTTTCATGAAGTACTCATTATCCAATCCTTTTCCATAGGTTATATACTCCCACCCCTTTTAGTTCGTTTAATTTATTTTAAAATTTCATATCCTTCACTTATTTTATGTGTTCAAATGTTAAAAATCAGATATTTTAACATCTCAGAATTCAGACAGTTAGTTGGTTAGACTGAACCAAATCAATGCCTTCATCTTCACTTGCAGTAGCTTCTCTAGATTCTATCCCCTTTTCTTCAACATTTTCCCTTCCGATTTTGCCCACGCTTCGATTATTTCATTTTTCAGTTAAACCCAGATCTCAATTCCCCCTCCTTTCCGCGACCAAACGAGATGTTTGGACCCGAACCTCCACCCATCAAAAGCTTCCATCTTCATCTTCTTCCCCTAGAAGGCAAAACAGAGAATCCTATTTAGACCACAGCATTGATATGACTGAGCTATTAGCTTCAATTAGTCAAACCCAAAACGAGCAAGAACTCTACTCGATTCTTTCCATATACAAAGACAGGCAACTCTCTATTCGTTTTATGGTCTCGCTTTTATCTCGAGAATCCGATTGGCAAAGATCTCTTGCTCTTCTTGATTGGATTAACGACATTGCTCGGTACTCTCCTTCTGTGTTTGTCTACAATGTCGTTTTGCGTAATGTGCTCAGGGCCAAGCGATGGGACCTTGCACACGGCCTGTTCGACGAAATGCGCCAGAGAGCTCTTGCTCCTGATAGGTATACTTACTCTACTCTGATTACTTCTTTTGGTAAAGCCGGATTGTTCGATTCGTCTCTCTTTTGGCTTCAGCAAATGGAGCAAGACCGTGTCTCAGGTGATCTTGTTCTGTATAGTAACTTAATTGAGCTTGCTCGAAAGTTGCGTGATTATTCTAAGGCGATTTCAGTATTTATGCGGCTAAAGAGTAGTGGGATTACTCCTGATTTAGTTGCTTATAATTCTATGATTAATGTTTTTGGGAAAGCTAGGTTGTTTAGGCAGGCGAGGTTGCTAATAAAGGAGATGAGAGAAACTGGGGTAATGCCTGATACAGTTAGTTATTCGACGCTTTTGAGTGTTTATGTTGAGAGTGAGAAATTCGTCGAGGCATTATCGGTTTTCGCAGAGATGAAAGATGTCAAATGTCCACTTGATCTCACAACTTGTAATATCATGATTGATGTTTATGGACAGCTCAATATGGCCAAGGAAGCCGACACTTTGTTCTGGAGCATGCGAAAGATGGGGATCGAGCCCAATGTTGTTAGTTATAACACTATTCTGAAGGTTTATGGCGAAGCTCAACTTTTCGGGGAAGCAATCCACTTGTTTAGGTTGATGCAGAGGAAAGATATCGAGCAGAACGTTGTTACTTACAATACCATGATTAAGATCTACGGGAAGACACTTGAGCACGAAAAGGCAACAAATTTAGTGCAAGAGATGCAGAAGAGAGGAATCGAACCAAATGCTATTACATACTCAACCATAATCGCGATTTGGGACAAGGCAGGGAAACTAGATAGAGCCGCAATGTTGTTTCAAAAGCTTAGAAGTTCAGGCGTTGAGATTGATCAAGTGCTTTATCAAACAATGATTGTATCTTACGAAAGAGCAGGCTTAGTAGCACATTCAAAGCGGCTGCTACACGAGCTAAAATGTCCAGACAATATCCCTAGAGACGTCGCCATCAAAATTCTCGCCGGAGCAGGCAGAATAGAGGAGGCGACATGGGTTTTTCGGCAGGCTTTTGATGCAGGGGAGGTGAAAGATATATCGGTGTTTGGATGCATGATCGGTCTTTTGTCGAGTAACAAAAAGCCAGTGAATGTCATCGAGGTTTACGAGAAGATGAGAAGAGCTGGCTATTTCCCCGATTCTAATGTGATCGCTCTTGTCCTGAATGCTTATGGGAAGTTGAGGGAATTCAAAAAGGCGGACGCTTTGTATAAAGAAATGCTGGAAGAAGGGTGCGTTTTTCCGGATGAAGTTCATTTTCAGATGCTGAGCCTTTATGGTGCGCGGAGAAACTTTGCGATGATTGAATCGCTGTTTGAGAAGCTGGATTTGGATCCCAACATTAACAAGAAAGAGCTGCATCTTGTTGTTGCGAGCTTATATGAAAGGGCAAATAGATTAAACGATGCATCGCAAATCATGAGCAGGATGAGTAGAGAAAAAGTTTGAGTCTTGTGGATTCTGGTATTTCTTGTAGATTGCTCTTTGTTGTGCTTTTCATTCTTTTGTAAATATCTTTTACAAGACTTAGTCTTTTTACCTTGAAATGAAAATAGTTAAAGGGACATAATCAAATATAATCAATGGATTTGTATTGTAGCTTGACTGAAGATTCAAAGTTTCAGAATCAATTTACGGTATTGGATTGGAAATTTTTTAACGAACTAGGGCCGGTACAGTCTAGAGTGCAACGACGACAAATGGCCCATGAACCCAAAATATTTTATTTTTGTCAATATTTGTATAGTATATTTATTTTCCATCTCAACTAAAAGAAAAAATTTTCCAATTCCTTCAAACCAAGCAACCCAAAAACACCAACCCATCCACTTAAAATCCACCCCTTCGACCAAACAAATCTATTGTGAAAAAAGCTTGCTACATTTAAGGAGATTTATGCATTTTATTTTAATTTATTTTGTTACTATTACAAAGAAGGCTTCATACATAAAAAAAAAAAAGAGGAACAGTACTTGTTCCTAGAAATGTTCTTTCCATTTTGGTGTTTTGAGAAGTGATACCAAATAGTCTGTTAGTATTTCAATTTATAAAATTTCTAAAGAAAGAACGAGTTTCTTGTTCAATTAAGTAACGGGAAATAAAAGCACTTGATTAATTAGGGAAGTGTACCATTTGTAAAAGCTTTGTTAGGAGATGGAGTAAAAATGGAATTGTTTTATGATAGTGAAATGAGATGTGCCTTTCTTTAACTTTAGGTTTCTTCTTTCCACTTATGATTGTACATTTATTGCCTAGTTTTGGTTTCCTTTAGTATACTATTTGTTGCACTTTTCTTTGCCTTGCTTCAATGCTCCACTAACAGAATTGTACTTTTTGGTGTGGAAACTCACCATTTTATTTTCAAGCAATTAGATTCGTCTCTAATCCATTACTCTATTTTATTTACTCTATACTCTATTTTTATAGTTTTTACTTTATTTATAAAATGCTACAATAAATTCACTTTAATTCAATTTATTTAATTTTCTACTCCCAAGATAGATCCTTTCATTAAACAATATTTTATTATTATTGTTATAACAATATGTTTTTTATTATTATTTTAATAATATATTCAAATTAATTATATTTTCTTAAATATAAATTCAAGATGATATAACGTAATTGATAATTAATATTTAATTATTTTTTACAAATAATGTACTATTTGGTTGTAGTTTATTTTTCTTTTTGTAGTGTGTATTTTTAATTTTTAATGTTTTGTTATGGAATTTTTATATTTATTTCTAAAATTTTTAATTTATTATATTTTATTATATCCTTTAATTTTAAAAATAATTGGTTATATATGATTTTAATTTATATAGTCATAATTAAATATTTACATAAAAAATTATTATTATAAAATAAAAATAATTAAATGTAACTAATAACTATAAGATAAATATACAAAATAATAATAAAACTATAACTTAATTAATTAAAAAAATTAAAATTAAATTAAGATATTAAACTTCAAAGGCTTAATGCATCTACACCCCCTTGAACTTGTCAAAAAAAAAACTGTTGTCACCCTAAACTTTGAAATGTGGTAGATAGTCCCCTGTACTTGTCTAAAACGCGTCACTTTACCCCCTTGTGCTGACCCAGCTTGCTATGTGGATGATCATCAAAATACACACCCGTGAAGTATGTTGGTGGAATAGCTAATGAATAAAAAAATCCCCAACATTCTAATTCTTACCATTCAAAATTCCTATTATATGTTTTTCGTCTTCTTCAAAACTCCATGTCTATTCTAAATATTTTCTTCAATTAATCATAATATTGTATCGATTCTTGACCCTTCATTTTTATCTTCTTGTTCTTGAAGCCGATATTTTTGCGAGGGGGTAAAGTAACGCGTTTTAGACAAGTACAGGGAGCTATTTGTCACATTTCAAAGTTCAAGGTGGCAACAACCCTTTTTGGACAAGTTCAGGGGGGTGTAGATGCATTAAGCCAACTATAAATATAAAATAGGATATGTATTACTCCAAATTTAGAGTAACTCATACCTTACTCCATATTTAGAGTAAAAATATGGAAATGGATTGGACATCAACCTTACTCCATAAATAATAAAACTCTATTTATAGAGTTTATTAGACTTGCCCTTACACTCTACCATGATCAACAAGTTGCAACTCAGTTAGCTAAGGAAAGTTTTGGTTCAAATTGAACTAAAATATTTACAACCAGAGGTAATGAGTTGTAATTGTCACAAAGCCCCAATTAAATTAGCCCAAATAATATATACATAGTCATTTAATACTCCCTCCATCTACTAAATGTTAACTTTTAAGAGAGATTTCGATTTTTGTTTTTTATTATCATTTTATATTTCCAATGTATTTTTTCTCTAAATTTTTCATTCTTACCCATATTAATTTGTTCAACTTTCAAGATAGTCATATTCCAATCTCCAACAAAAATATGAGAAGACTATAGAAATCAATATTTAAACATTGGCAGATTGTTTTTGTTGAACATATTATTGAAGTCTTGAAAATGAAGTAGGACATTTATGAAAGGGTAAATTAGTAAATCACCTCATTCGGTTAATTTTTTTGATAGAAAAGAGGAAAAAATATTAAACAGCAACCAAACAAATACAAAGGCCAAAAAGCCACCAACAATTAACAACTCAACCTATCAAAAATAGATCTATCGCAAGCTGATATAACCATCTTAGAAAACATGCTAATACGATTTCTAACCACAACTTTCAGTTGATCCAAACAATGATCAACTGTAGAACTAAAACCAGCAAACACACAACTATTCCGATTCACCCAAATCATGTACACTAAAGCCTTTACAGCTGTCAAGATACAAGACTCAGTAAACCTAGCCTTCTTCAACAGCAGCAACCAAGAAAACAATTGATTTGGAGCCGGAAGCAGACAACCCAACCAGTTGTTCACAGATTGGTACAGGGCATAAGAAAACCCCCATTGGAAAAACAAATAACTATGGCATTCATTCACCACACATCAAACAGGACAGATTAAATCAACGTTGGGAAGATGAATCTGCAAATTGTCTCTAGTTAACAGTTTGTCTTGAACAGCCAACCAAAAAATATATCTGTGCTTGGGGAGAGCAACGGAACACCAAACACTTTTATACAACGGGAACTCAGTGACAGTCCCAATAAGACTAATATAGCATTTAGAGGTAAAAAACTTGCCATTAATAGTACAAGCAAGAATGACAAACTGACTTAAAACACCCCTAAGCCGTAGAAGTTTCCTCCAGTACCAATTACAATCCTTTGCCCTCTGAATGGACCAGAAATCCACATTCTTCAAATAGACAGATTGTATCCATCGCAGCCATAAAGAGTCTTACTTCATTGAAATAGCCCATAAAAATTTGCCAAGGTAGGCTTTATTCCAATTCAATCCATCCCTGAAACCTAAGCCACCACAGCTGCGGGGGCTCCACACCTTATCCCATGAAACAGAATGAATCTTGCGTTAGCCCTCTTTACTGCCCCAAAGAAAGTTCCCGCACAACTTATCAATCCCTTTGACAATAGCCTGAGGTAAACAAAATATGCTCATCCAAAAAGCTCGAATACCAAAAACAACTGAACTAATTAATTGAACTCTCCCCGCATAAGATAAGTGCCTAGAACCCCAACAATTTATCAATTTCCTAATCTTTCCAACTACTCCAGCACAGTCTGAAGCAGACCACTTAGAGTGTTTCAAAGGAACCCCCAAATAGGACAAAGGGAAAGACCTCTCTTGAATACCTATTAAATCCAAAAGGTTCTGTTTGACCCCGATACTAACCCCATAAGCAAAGAAGGCAGACTTACCCTTATTAATGACCAACCCAGAAGTACCAAAAAAAATCTCCATAGCATTCAATAAGGAAGATACAGTAGAAGAATTAGCTTTACAAAGTAAAATAAAATCATCAGCAAAGTATAGGGATGAAAGGTGCACTGGTTTACAACCAGGATGAAACTTCAGCTTATCAAACCTAGCATGCCACTGAAGAATTCTATTTAGATAATCCATAACTAACACAAAAAGAAAGGAGACATATGATCCCCTGGCTTAGACCTCTTAAACCAGGAAAGCTATTATGGATTCTACCATTCAAAACCAAAGTATACCTGACAGAAAACAAGCATGCTTTAATCCACTTGATGAATTTCTCAGGAAAGGCTAAAGCAGCAAGTAACTCAATCAAAAAGTCCCAAGAAACATAATCATAAGCTTTGCTAATATCCACTTTCAACATACACCTCGGCGAGCTACTTGCTCTCCTATAACACCTCAAAAGATCCTGAAGAATAAGAACATTATGGGCCATAAACCGACCTTGAACAAAGGCACCCTGATTACTATGAACAACAAGCGGGAGAACCAACTTTAACCTTGAATAAGGTAATTTAGAGATGCATTTGTAGAAAGTACTACAACAGGCAATCGGTCTATAATCAGCAGCAGTGCACGGATTATCAACCTTGGGAATTAACACCAACATCGAAGAAGAAAAGGTAGCCGGGAGAAAAGCATTAGAACAAAAATCATTCACATCTTCCACCACCTCTCTACGAACAATCCCCCAGCAGACTTGAAAACTCCAGAACCAAAGCCATTACAGCCAGGACTTTTATTGCTACCAATACTAAACATAACTTCCTTAACCTCACTAGTTGTAAACGGTCTAAGTAGACCAAGCTGTTGATCAATATCAAGCATTTTACCCATAGCAATAAACTTGGGATCAATTTTTCGAGCAACCACTACATCAGTCCCCATAATGGATCGAAAATGCCCCAAGAAATGATCAACAACCAAGTCATAATTCTTAATACGAACTCCATTGTCCATAAAAGAAAGGATTCGGTTCCGAATACCCCTACTTCTGATGGCCGAATGAAAAAACCCATACAATCATCCCCCATCTTAAGCCAAGTCACTTTGCTCTTTTGATGGAGAAATTTCTCATAAGCAACCGTAGCCTTGGCAAAATTATCCGAAGCTAATTTCTCTTTAAGAAACAACTCATTATTCAACATATCCCCCTATAAGGTAACTTGGGACAAAGAAACCGCCTGAACCGCCTCATGAAATTCCACCTCAACATTACCAAAAACAATCCGATTAAAGTCCCTAAAAGCCCTCCTCAACCCCGCCAATTTCCTCACAACCCGTAATAGAGGGGATCCAACCACAGGAGCATTCCAAACAGAAGCAACCAGACCAAGATAATCAGGATGGTCCACCCACATATTAAAAAATTGAAAAGGCATGGGACTAGAAATATCAGGGGAAATCGACTTCACTAACATAAAATAATGATCAGAATTAGGATCAAATGATAAGAATTTAAACAGCAATCAAAAGCATCAGCCCACTTCTCATTACAAAACATCCAATCCAGTTTAGAATAAATCCTATTCTGCCCCAATTATCTATTACTCCATGAATACTTAGGACCGTGACATTTCAGCTCCTCAAGCATAAAAGACTGTAACCAGCCCACACTATCAAGGATGTCACTAGGATGAATAGGATTCCCACCCAATTTATCCTCAACAGAAAAACAGCTTTAAAATCCCCACCAACCACCCAAGGTTCATTAGTAACGCAACTCCTAAGACTATCCCATAGGGGTTTCCTAGCCTCAACTGAATTAAATCCGTAAACTATTGAAAAATGAAATCTAGATGAAATGCCCAACCCCACCATAGCACAATGTAAAAATTGAGTAGACATACTCATAACCTGGACAGAAAATAAATCCGGCCTCCACAACAAAAGAATTTTGCCTCCTGAATGCATCTCAAGGTCAGACGTAAACTTCCAGCCAGTAAAAAAAGGAGCAACCGAAAGACACAATAGAATCCTTATTCAACTTAGTCTCCAACAAAGCACACATTTCTACTTTATTCAAAGCACAAAGAGCCTTTAATAACCTCTATTTATTCACCTTATTCAAACCCCTAACGTTCCAAACTAACAGACAACCCATTCAAAATAGGAGGTGACACCACAAGTTTTTCAAAACTAGAACCACAAGCATCATTAAGATTAACAACTACCTCATTTCCCTTCTTCTTCCTTCTACGCGGAGTGACCTATCCCTCATTATCCTCCAAAACCACCACGGATATCGGTACCTCCTCCCTAGTGACAGAAACCCCTAGGCAAGAAGGTTCCACCACCACTGGAACAGGTTCAACTACCACAAGACTAGGGGACTTAGGCTTCCACACCTCTATCTTTTTCTTCTTACATAACTCCTCTCTATGCCCAAAACCCTTACAACCGCGGCATTTCACAAGGGACCAGTTATACTCAACAGATTGATCCACTAGTCGACCATATTCATTCACAAACTGAATTTCCTCAATTAACTATCTCAATAAGAACCCTTGCAAAATTGAGCCACAAACGATCCTTCGTAATCTTATCCATCATCAATGGAGTTCTAAGCAAGCTGTAAATAGAACTCAAGGATTTATCATTCCAATCTTGCACTGGAAGCCTAAGCAGTTTTACCCAAACAGGAACAGTAGATATACCTTGAAGCACATCACATTCACCCGTCCAAGGTCTCATAATCAGCAGTTTCTTATCAAAAAACCACACACCATGATCTACAATAGCATCGCGTGCACTGACCTCTGAGAAATGAACAATGTAATGGCTATTCTCCAAACAAATAACCTTCTCAATACCAGCCTTCTTCCAAATCCTCCGAAGAAAACCCTCAAATACCGCCAATGGAGGTTTGGATCCCAAAACAACATAGATTAGAGAAGAACTCTAATGCTCAATTTCCGACGAAACATCAACCGGATCAATGATACAAATCTTCCTTCCATCTTTAACAATCAGAGGGACAAACGAGAGCTTGTCGCCCAAACTATCCGTATTTGATCAAAATCCTTCCCACGCCGCTCGGGACTTATCCTGAAACTCAGATTGAACCAGAGTTTCCTTGGAGCCTGCAATAGAACCAGATACAACCTAGTCCTCAACAATCGGAGATGAGGAAACAGAGACCACACCCGTCGGCGCAAAAGGCACAGAAGCTTTCGCCTCCGAACGCGGCGACCTGAGCACCACCAGACTTTTAACTGCCTGCTTCTGGACTTTCTGATTTTTTCTCGTTCGGTTAATTGTTATCTTAAAAACTGTGTATTAGTTAAAACCACAATTTTTAGTAAATGTAGGTAGTAGATGGTATAAACTACCATCTAAGACCAGCAACATAAAAATTTTATTACTTCTTAATTTGTAAATTAGATCCATTCATACATTTCATAAAAAAATTTGATTAAATACTGTAGTTTTAATTTATTACATCTTTAAAGTAATAATATTTTATTCTAATTTTTATAATCGTAAACCTTTTTACTATGATATACGGGCCCTCACTTGTGCGTTCTCAAAATGTTAGCAACAAGTCTGAACATTTAGTTCATTTCGAATTACACACATTAAATTATCAATATGTATTTTGAATATAATAATATTTTGTATATTATATATAAAGTACGAATTTTAACTGAATAAAGCTCAACTCACCGGCTCACCCTAATTACGGTAGTTGCATCCTCCAACAACTAATAAATTCGAACTATAATAACTTGTGTAGAAAAATATATGCTACCCAATTTATTGCAATATAAGTAACAATTTATTAAATATTAATGATAATGACAGAAGGAAATTGTAAAATGGGAACCTGTAAAATGAAACGGTTTCGGTATTTAACTTTTTTCATATGTCTAAGAACGAAGAATATCGTATTGAATGTCAAGTCGAATCCATCTAATGATGTGTCGGAGTATGGATGTATATTGCAATGGTGAAGACCGATAACAATCGATTTGCGATATTTTCATCTTGAGACGAAAACCCAGGAGGGGGAAAAGGAAAGGAAATAAAAATTGAATAAAATGAATTCACTTAAATCATATTACACGTCCATTTCATACAAGTATGAACGGAAATTTGATTAATTGCCATTAAATCATTAAACTCTTAATTGCAATTAATTCCTTAAAATTCTATAACTTTTTCATTTTAATTTAAATAACAAAATTGGATCAGATCCCAACAATAACAATAATTAGGCTTGGTTGTTAGACCTATAATTTGTTTGCAACACATAGAATTCAAAGGTACTATATCTGAAATTTTTTTCATTTTCAAATTTGTTTATTTGGTAGTAGGAATGAAGTACCATACATAACTTTATGTTTTTAACATCAAAAAATAAAATCAAAATTGATAATATATGCTATATTCAATGTTAAAAGATGTTTTTGAAATTTGAAAATGTAACTAAACCCAAATAAAATATTTTAAATATTATTATTTTAAATATTATTACACTATAAGTACAATTTTATTTTAGTTTGAAATTCTTTTACACATTTTATTGTAATCAATATTAGATTATATTTTAAATGTAGGTCTTTGAAAGTTGTTCAATAAAAATACAAGATTGATTAATTTATATATAAAAGAGAGTTATATTATAACCTAGAAAATTTAGTTTAGGTTTTCTCTTTAGATTTGACTTGATGTTGTTTATAGATATTGTTGGGGATAATGTTATATGTTGTTAGAATTTCTGACTATATTTGTGTATGCAATCGATATTACGGTAATTTTTCTAAATTTTGTTAGAATTGTTTGTTTAATTGATAATTTTAGATATTTTATCTTTCATTTTGTCGGATCGCCCATTTTTTAGTAGATTTTTTTTTTTTTTTATCAAGTTTTGTACTGTTAGTGACAGTTATAACTATATGCAATCCATAATGGTTAATTTTGGCCGGTAAGATCATAGTTGATTGACAAGTTGGAATGATGACAAAAACGAAACAAGTTAAAGTTAAAAATAGTGAATTTATGATTGCAGAAGACTTATTATAAACAAGTGTATTTAGATTTTAGAATGATTATTCGTAAATATTTCATCCTAGCTATTTAACTATTTAGTTCATGGATTTTTTGGAAATTTTTTTTCGAGAAATGTTTAGTTGGCGTAAGTGTTTTTAGCCTCAAATGCAATTTTATTAGAGTTGAATGCTAATGCTAGTAATATTACATGCATTATCTTTGCAATCATTTCTTTAATTGCTTAACAATTTGTGTGAGTTAATTAATACTGTTAGGCTTAATTTTTTTCACCACAGATTTCTTTTCTTTTGTCAAATTTAATACCATCTATTGACTACTCATATGATAATTTATATGTTTTCATGACTAAAAGTCCTAGCCTAATTAGTATCGTCATTGAAAAAACGAATTAAAAGCCAACAAATTGCCATATAATATGACTATGTCATTTTCTTTCATTTTTAGGAAACCAAAATTTGTCAAAATTCAGGTCTTCTCCAACAAATTCTCCCTTCTGTCACGGCTAGCCTAACCTCTTTATCAACCCCACCTTCCTCCCCCTTTCTTGCCACGCGCCACCACTCTCAACCTACCAATCTTCTACACACAATCTAAAATTCCCCTAAACACATTACGCAACTCTCAAAATTCAAATTTTCTACCCAAAATTATGAAGAGATTGAAGAGTTACTATATGCACTTCCGCCATCACCAAGCAATGGAGCGCAGATGGATCTTCCCTCTCGCAATTGGGTCTATAGTCTCTTTGTTTCTTCTCTTTTTAACCACCCTTTCATCTCCTGCTGGAATGCCGTTGCTCCCTTTGTATCGTTCTTTTTCTAGTTTTAGCTCCAGATTTGTTGAGCCGAAGCTTCAACCCATTCCTGTTTCTACACTTCCTCCTCCTCCTCGCTTTGCTTACCTAATCTCTGGTTCCGCCGGTGATGGGAATATGTTGAAGCGGACATTGCAGGCGCTTTACCATCCGAATAATCAGTATGTTGTGCATTTGGACCGCGAATCGTCGGCGCAGGAGCGGTTTGATCTGAGCCATTATGTTAGAAACAATCCTGTTTTCATTCAGTTTCGTAATGTGAAGATGATTGATAAAGCCAATCTTGTTACTTATAGAGGTCCTACTATGGTTGCTAATACCCTGCACGCGGCGGCGATCTTGTTGAAAGAGGGCGGCGATTGGGATTGGTTTATCAATCTAAGTGCGTCTGATTATCCGCTTGTTACTCAAGATGGTCAGTGTTATCAAATGTTTTATTTACCCCCTTTTGTGTTTTTGAGTGGAATTGGTTTTTAAATTTTTGATGGGCTTGTTGGTTAATAGATCTACTGCACACATTTTCATATCTTCCGAGAGATCTCAATTTCATTGATCACACCAGTAACATTGGGTGGAAAGAGTGAGTTGAACTTGATTTGATTATTTTTTGTTTGATTTTTTTGGGACTTCTTAGCTACGGAATTGATTGGTGAAGGTGGACTTGTAGGTATCAAAGGGCAAAACCAATAATAATAGATCCTGGGTTGTACATGTCCAAGAAGGCTGATGTTTTCTGGGTCACGCAGAGGAGAAGTGTGCCAACCGCATTTAAACTTTTTACAGGTGCTGAATTTGAATAATGCTTCATAATCAACTCTCTACTGTTCTTATTCTAGTGTTTTTATTTTGAATAATGCTGCTGCGTGCTTGATATGGTTCATGAATATGAGTGATTTATTCTGTTTTGTGTTTGTTCCATTTATGTGTTTTAATGGTCCTCCCATGTCTAGCAAAAGTTGAAAACACTGTCATGGATATCGAGTTTTCTTTCGAGTCCTGCTAAAAACACACCTTCTAATGATCTGACATTCCGTAGCTATGTGCTGCAAAACTGTACCGGTTTTTTCCGATATTCACTTGCAAATTGTATTATGCCAATGCTAGTGTTTGATTCTGTATGCCTTTGAAATTGCTCAATCTTGGGTTGATATTGCTGTGAAACATTAAATATGGTTTATAAACCCCAAATGATCAGTGTCTTTTAATTGTAGCATCAATCCCTGGTCTATTACTTGGGAGTGTATGCCTTTCTAAACATTAAATATGGTTTATAAGGTGCAGGCGCATATTGATATGGAATTAGTTGTTGCTTAGACTACTATATATTTGAGATGTTAGTATAAGTAAGGTTGTTATGAATTTATTGTACCACTGGGGTTCAAGATGAATTTTTATTCTTTTAATCAGAAACTTTTTTAGGTTGAACAAGAAAATTGGGATCTAGAGATGCAATTATGAATCAGATTTATAAGTAGTAAAATTTGGACTTGGGATTTGGACATCGAGTCTGGTACTATTTGTTGATCTGATTGATCAAGGGCTTGTATACTGATAATGTTTATCTAAGTCACCATATCAGAAAATAGCTTTCTGCATTCTTACTAAGATTCTGTTTCTGATGTAGAAACTAACTTCCCTTTTTTTGAGAATTCATTTTAGGTGCTTAACATATATTTTTTGGTTACGAAAAAAATTATTTGAGCATTTTTTTTTGTATTCTTAGAGCTGAACATTAGGGAAAAATAACTTCATTCCAATAAAAAAAATATGAAGTCATGCCTGAGAATATATATTTCTGCATTTGGACATAGCTGATAATCATTTTAAAACAAGAATAGTTGAATTTTTCTTTGGAATACATATTGGTGCATGCTTGTAGACTTTTTTCATAAATTTGGTTAGTCATAATTAGAAACTGACTTCCAAAAAGGAAGTCATAATACTTTATAAATGGCATGTTAGTCTCATTCAGTAAGAATGTGTTTTCTGTGCACATAATTGACTGGAAGTGAGAGGACTTATTTCCCGAGTGTTTTCTGTTGAACAAGCGGACCTTTATTTTTCATTTTTTCCGTGAAGATAGGGAAACCGAAACCGTCATATGATAATTCTGAAATGAAATAATGTCGCATGACATCAATCACATAACAAGGCTATTGGTGTCTTAATTGCGTCAATTGAATTGCTACCACTTTAGCTTTTCAAGCAGGTCTGGACCACTTTTATCTTCCTGCTGCAAAGTTCAATGATTTATAAATTGAGTCATTGAATACTTTTATGAGGTACATAGATTCCTATAACCACCTTTGACCCCTTTGTTTGAGACAAGAGAAAACTCCGTCGTTCAATTCAAATGCTTTTTTTTCTCAATACTCCAGAGAATTTGTCAATCATCGCCTACACAGATCACTAACTTTCTCTCTAAATATATTGTGAATTTGGTAATAGAATAATAAATCAACATCTTCCCTTCTCTTGAACATGTGAGTTAAGCATGATTGTGAAAAACAGAGGAAATTCTTCATGTGAATCAATTCTTTATTCAGCTGTTACACTGGTTCTTTATCTCCAAACATATTCGTTCATATATTCAGTAACTTAATTTAGTTTTATGTTGGAATTGGAAATGATTTTTTTCTTCAAGATAGAAAAGGAGATGCATGTGTAAATGTGATATAATGGCCAGTTGAGAAGGAAGAACTACTTGCAAGTGTTGCTAGAAAGTGATTCAGATGATTTTGATTTGTAAGCATTTTTATAATTTAATAGAGAGATAATTTTGTGCTATGTGTTACAGGTTCAGCCTGGATGGTACTTTCTCGGCCTTTTGTGGACTACACGATCTGGGGATATGACAATTTACCTCGAGTCGTCCTCATGTACTACGCCAACTTCATATCTTCACCAGAAGGTTACTTCCACACAGTGATTTGCAACGCCCAAGAGTTTCGCAACACCACAGTCAACAGCGACCTGCACTTCATATCGTGGGACAACCCTCCCAAGCAGCATCCCCACATCCTCACCACGAACGACATGCGAAGAATGGTCGACAGCAACGCCCCTTTCGCAAGGAAGTTTCGACGCGGCGACCCGGTGCTCGACAAGATCGATTCCGAGCTGCTGTCGCGGGACCCCGGCATGTTTACTCCCGGTGGCTGGTGCGCAGGAATTAAGGAAAACGGAACCGATCCTTGCTCTACTGTTGGTAATACCACGGTTCTTAGACCCGGCCCTGGGGCTAAACGCCTCGAGAATTTGATTGGCTCGCTGTTATCCGCTGAGAAATTCCGACCTAGGCAGTGCAAATAGTGAAAATCAGTCTCGTGTCGTAAAGAATAGATGTTCGGTGATCACCTAATCTGCATTCTGGTAGTAAAAAGAAATGAAGTGCTGAAATTATACGAACTGGCTACTTATGGTCGATATTTCGAGGGATATCAGTTGCAGAAACTGGCATTACTAGCCTGGAATTTTCATGGTGTAGAGGATCAGATAGGTGGCCAAAAATTACCTTCTTTTATTTTTTAAATGTATTTTCTTGACCAGTCACCATTGGTTAAACCTGAAATATTGCGGGAGCCGGGTGATTGGATGAACATTCCAGGAAAAAAATGTACTAGAAAGATGAAAAGTTGATGTACTGTGTGATGACATGTATGGCTTTGTATTGGGAGCAAAATATAGTATAATATCAGTTAGTAGTGTAGTGGTCAATGCTTATATGAATGACCGGGTTCTGTAGTAGTTATATACTTACTGCATTTGCGTTTCGAATTAATTGGTCTATCTTGTCACAGTTCAATCAATTTCAAGAAATATTAGTCTAACAATTCTCATTAGTACATATTACAAACCAAATTTTTTTCAAATTACAAATATGTCACCTTAAGTTTCATATTATCCTCAACACGTTCCATCAAAAATTCAAATTATCAACCTTGCGCATAGTGAAGAGCAAAAAGATCAAAATCGGAACCGAACTGAGCTAAATGTATTCGGTTAGGTTTTTGGTTCTATATATTTATTGTTATTGGTTTCGGTCCTTTTTAAGGAAAAAATTGAAAAAACCGACTCGTTTTAATTTTAAATTAATTAATTTATTTTTATATTAATTTATTAATTCTTTTCATGATCAATTAACATTTAATATTTGAATATGCTAAGAATTATTTTATGTTGACTTATAGTCATTTTATATTAAAAATTTATATTTGAAAAATAAAATTAATAAAAAAATACATGTAAAATAGTATATCTTTAAAACCAAATCGAATCGAAACCGACTGAAATAATTCGATTCGGTTAATTCAAACCTAATCGAAATATTTCGGTTAGGTGTTCAGTTTTTATATTTCTCTTTAAATGATTCGGTTTTGGTTCGGTACGAACCGAACTTTGCTCACCCCTAAATTGTGCTTATGACATCATCTTTTTTTTTCTTACCTTGTTTTTTATTTGTCTCTTAAACCGTTCTTTTTTCGACATGTTCTAAAGTTTTTGTTCGTCTCATTATTATCTTTGCAACACCATCCAATGTGACTTTCGCATTTTTTATATGTCTATTATATGTTTGTTATATGTCGGATGTGTATAATAAAATATCTATTATATTAGGTTATGTGAAGCTTGGAGAGTTATATATTTGTTAGATATTTATAATATATCTATCAGACGTCAAATAAATTTACAAATTCAAGTATGATTATATATTTTTTCCTATTTTTAATTTCGCATTGTTAGATATCTATTATATGAATGTTTTCGACATATACAGACATATAATAGTGTAAAAGTTACAATGAATGACACTTCAAAGGTAAAAAGTAGAGCTAAGACTACTACTATCACCATCACCACCATTACGAACAAAAAATTTTAAAGCAGCATATAAGAAAATAATCAGTTTGAGAAATAATGGCAAAATAGATATTTTTATTTTTGCATTGTCGGATATTTACTATATATCTATTACATGTCTATTATATGAATGTTTTTGAACATATAATAGTGTGGAAGTCACAATGGATACAGATAAAAATGAGACGAATTGAAAATCTAAAGCGACACGTTAAAAAAATAAACGGTTTGAAAGATAATTACAAAATACGAAAATAAATTCAAAAGAAAATAAATATGAAAGGTGGTTGGTGTGAATGTATTTATAAAACATGAGAAGTTGAAAATGAAAAAGAATTATGAAAGAGTTATATTTTGTAAAGAGATGAACCCAATCTAACCTTCATCTGAGGTCATTCAGAACTTTTAAAAGTTCATAAGAGAAGATGACATTGAGCGACAAGTTCAGGAATTTTAGATGTAGTAAGCTTTTAACATTCAGATTAATCTTTGGAATTAATTGCACATTTAAGATAATTAATGATATCTTTAAGATAGATCGTATATTATCAAACATAATATGTTCAAATCCGAGATAAGAAAAATCCAAATCTATAAAAATGTATGCCTGCATTAGAAACATAAATAATGTCATTTTCAATTCTTATTTGGTAACTTTACTCTGCCTGAATTTCTCTAACTCATATCAATATTTTAATTTTCTCATATTTTCCTTGTTGGAATCGATGGTACTATAAGAATTGCAATTGCTAGTCTTATGTGGATGGACAGTAGCCTCTTGAACGGCCAACTTTAGCTGTAATTAACATAAGTATCGTATTTTATTCGAAATTTTTTTACAGGCTGCCTTTGTATTTGGGCATCAAAACAATTATATGTGTTTTGGATACCATTATTGTTAGATCTTTTTAAGATAAAAAATTATTAATAACAGTAAACAGATATATAACAACAATCGCAGAAAACAAGAACAATAATAACTAAACCAAATGAGCATTTTTTTTACTTATACCATGAGTGATTATATATTGTTAGTTAGAAGTTTTTATTATATATATATGAGTATCTTGGCAGGTTCGATACTAAAATTGCACAAGATGCCTATTTTCAATGATGAATTCTTGTGGCTAATGTATTTATGAAGCGAAACTTAGGGATTATAAATCTAAAGTCGGCCGGTAAAAATAAAAAACAATGGAGAAATAAAATTCTTTGAAATAAAGAAACGGAGATTGACGGTTAACGCCGAGGAACGACCCAAACCGACGAAAACTATGCACTCAAATATTAGTAAAAGAAAAATAAAAAATTATGAAGGCTTTAACAAAAAAAAGGAAGCTATTAAACCAATAACTGAATCGATTAATAACCTTAACAATGAAGAAATAATTAATAAAAGTACAATCATGGTTTTATACATTAAGTAAAAAATGAGATATTTTCTTGCATAAGAGATGTATTTTACACCTTAGTAATAGATGAATTTTACTAACATATTTTACAGGAAATAATAGCGAAATAAAAAAAGAAAAATATATGGATTCCACACTGAATTTTATTTTGGATCATTTCCATCTCATGCTCAGGAACAACAAGGACTTGTGAACAATCTTCTTACAAGAAAGAGAAGAGATTAATTTCACATATAGTACATCAACTACACGTATAAACTTAATTTGATACATCAATTTTACCTTTTTCCATTATGATACATAAAATTATATGTGACATACCATTATGATATGTTTGACGTGCAATTACAAGTTATTTATGGAGCCCACCCAATAAAACAAAACATATAAATAATGTTTTATTTCTCTATTTTTTTTTAATTTAAACTTAGCTTAATATTTTAAATAATTATTTAAAAATAGCATATTTAAGATTAACCGGTCAAAAACTGTGAGATAGGTTTTCAGCTTTCGTGTCCGATAAAAGTTGTAGAAGTGGCATCAACTTGCTCAATGAAAATACTGAGTTTACATCATTTATCAAATGATTTGATGACAACCGTAGAATTTTTACAGTCATGTAAATATGAACTAAAAGATGGGGCACACACGAGTCCCCAATGACCAGAGATTTATTTATCTCCAAATTTAACATCGATGGTGATAGAGAAAGGTCCTATTCTCTTTACTTTTAATTTAGTTCAGTTAAATTCAGTTAAGTTAAGTTAAGTTTAGTTCAGGTCCATTAAGTTCAGTTAAGTTCAGGTCTATTAAGTTCAGTTTAGATTCATAAATTTTAATTTTAATAATGATTATTCTAATTAATCTTTAATAAAAATTAATAGTAATAATAATAAAAAGAAAAACAATTATAAAAATATTAATATAGAAAAATATTTATTATTTAATGTAGTTAATATTGATTATAAATATAGTAAAAATAATTTTTAAATAGTGATAATTATTAGTGTTATTGATATAATAATAGTATTAATGTAACTATAATATAATAATATTTTTATTTATAATCATAGTATTAATTAATTAGAAAATGTGATATTGAATAATAAAATAAAAATATTTATTAATTAAAATAACTATTACGTTTTTGTAATCCTATAATAAGTGATATTTGAATCCAAACTATAATATATTATAATAATTATTATTAACTCACGTGTAATTGTAACAATAATTATTATTTGAATAATAAAATTTTAATTAAATGAATTTACTTATTATAAAATTTTTTATTATTAATGGTATTAAAATTGTTTTATTAATTATTTTACATAGGTAGTTATTAATTATATTATTTGTAATGATTATTAATAATTTATTTATTTTTTTATTTAATGGATTTTACTATTATTTTAATAATTAATATATTTATTATTAAGTTCAATCAAGTTCAGATTCATTAAGTTCAGTTCAGTTAAGTTTAGTTAAGTTAAGTTCAGTTCAGTTAAATTAAGTCCAGGTCCATTAAATTCAGTTAAGTTAAGTTAAGTTAAATTAAGTTAAGTTCAATTCAGTTCAGTTCAGATTTTAGAAGTTGAAGAGAGCAAAGCCTAAAACAAAAACATTATTTCATTATTATAAAAGGAAAAATATTTTAGTTAAATATTGTATTCACTTGTATTTCAGATTTAATTTAAATTAAATGACAGTCCTCGAGAATAGAGCATTGGGCTTGTATTTGAATTTTGAAAACTTTTTGGAAAAAATTTACGAAGGGGAAGTGAAATAATGTATTTATTAGCTGGTGTTAATATTACTGGCAGTGATATTGCCATCTTGGATGGGTAAGTGCCAAAAATGGTGTTTCTATTTTTAAGCAAGCTATTACAGCTGGCTTTAGCTGAAGGCCTAGAACCAGAAGAT
>CATIWQ010546073.1:0-29549 GCA_949673415.1 Euphorbia schlechtendalii | reverse complement strand
AGAAGATGTAAACTATATAGATATTCCCTAAGAACAAGTATAGTAGAGAAAAACATGCAAAATCATCAAGAATATTTCATACACTAGATAACTTTAACAAACACGGTTCTAGACGCCCAAATATTCAATAATTCACCGTAGAGCAACACATGAAATGACTTTTCTAAATCTAGGGTAAACAAATTATGACACTTATAAAAACCTAGATAACAATAATACTATGCTTAGTACAATTCGCTCTCACATAGCCATATTTAGCACATTACCACTCCAAAAATGCTGGCTCACTAAAAAGCGTTATAATCATAGATCCATTGATAATACACAATCTTATTAACCTCAATATCACTCTTAAAGTTAACTTGAAAGCATATAACATCATTAATATAAGTGACGCAAGATGAAATACTCATTATGACACATAGACATATCATAAAGTTCAAAATAGAAAGTATAAGTAGAAAACAAAGTAAAGTTGTAAGGTATGCAAGTGAAAGCTAAATTTTATTAGTATCCACTCTTTAATGGAAGTCGTCAATTCCCGCAATTCGTGCATCTACTTTGAATTTAGTTTCGACTCGTACAGAACCTTCGCTAGGATGCTATTCTTTGTGAATAACGAATAAATGAACGTTGAAGAACAGAAATTTTTATTGATAAGTGCTTTGCAATTACACTCATGCAACAATCGCTCGAATTTGTGGAGAAATCTAGTGATCGAAATAAGAATCGAATCACTTTTACATTTTTCTTGCTAACACTTTGAACGTAGCGAAATCTATATAATTTTCACTCTTTATCTACGCATACACATTACATATCTACACACACTACCATTGCCATGAAATTGGTTAGTTTGGAACTCTATTTATAGAGTGAAAAGGGTTGCGTCTATCCAAACAAAGAGTCATGTCCATTGGCGGAGGGTTTCATCACTTCAATGTGATTGGATGCAAGGTTTCATCCTCATCTTCAATGGAAAGGCACATTTTCATGATTGGATTACTTCCAAAAGTTATCTTTTCATCTGACAATTGATGGTGGTTGGTGGTGGTTAATGGCGGTTGATCGTTCTTATCCAGTTGAGAAGTTGAGAAGAGTTGACCAAAAACCGTCACAAGTTGCAAGCATGATATACATGTTGCGATCATGAACAATAGTTGGTAACTTTCTATTTGTGAAGGATGATAAGTCGTAATCGCGAATGGGAGTCACGATCGTGACATGTGTTTTTCTTCATGATTATTCTTTGTAACTTTGCCTATCTTTGACAACTTCGATCCTAAGCCAATTCCTTGTGTTACAAGCATCTTGTTGCAACTTTTCACTCTTTTTACATAGAATTCCATCTTTTATCATTTTACTCCCAAGATTCACCTAGTTTCTGCACTTGCATAAAAAATAACTACATACCACGTGAATTCTTTTATATGAAGTATAAAATGACTTTAAACCATATTGTTTTATAAGTAAAAATATCGTGATAATAAGTGTAATACACTTATCACACCCCAACACTTAACTTTTGCCTTGTCCTCAAGGTAAACACAACAGAAGTGTATAAAATAGTAATTCAAGTTCGTAACTCATTTGGCGAAAGACTATTGTAGTGAGTACCACATTCCCACGTTGCAAAGGTTCAAGTGAAAGTTTGAAACATCCCACAAATTAGTAATGTGCAATTTATATAGTTTAGTTGCATACCTTTGCTCTTAATGGAGCGCCAATCGAATTGAGTCTTCATTTAAGCATTATATGCTAGGTTGAATATTTCCTTCCCTCTGTATAGTATAAATTATAAAGGACAAAGGGAGGACACTTTTAAAAGATTGATCTCAAGGCATTTTTAGGTAACCTAGGATGCTAAACACTCTTAGTGGTTTCATTTTATGCTCCATACCACTCTCCCCTTCTTTAGTGGTTGCATTTTATGCTCCATACCACTTTCTCTCATTTTTTTCTTTCAAGCTTATGTTTTTGAAGTATAAATTTGTACTTTGCACCCATTTTTCATGCTATGCTACTTTTTCTCTTTTTTCACTCATTAAATTGTTGCAATTTCTACTCTATACCATTCCTCACCTGTTGCATAACTCATTGGTTATCCTCTCTTTCTTTTTATTTTTTCTCTCACTACCCTCATCCTTTATTGATCACTTTCAAAGTATTATGGCTATAGTTTCCCAACACTTTAAACACACTTAATACTTATAGGACATATTCGAGAATAGCATATAAAACTCATAGTAAGAACACTATTAGATATTACTCCACTACTAACTTATCGGTAACATTAAACTAAAACTATAAAACTTGTACTAATTCATGTTGCATTGAAATATATATCAAAACTTACTTGGTATGTTGCTTTGAATGTTACTCACAACTCATCCTTGCCAAATGTCAAATGTTGTGCCAAAAGAGCTCACACTCTCAACTTGTGCTTAAACTCAAAACAAAATTTTTGTTCGAAATTTTCACTAACATCAAACTCGTAATACCTAACACTCACAATAACCTTGGAACATATGTTAGTATAGTATAGGTATGGATAAAGTACAAATAACACAAAATCAATAAAAATTTTCATATTCTTCAACTTTTTTAATACAAATTTTCCCCCACACTAAAGAACACAATGTCCTCATTATCAGATATTTAAACTAAAAATGAAAAACATAAAAAAACAACTAACTAGTCTAAAAATTTTGAAAAAAAAAGTAAAGAAAAGAGTAAACCCGTTTTTATTGAGAAGCAGAATCTGGTGGACTAGGAGTAGGGTCCAAACGGATGCTATGGTTGGGCTATGCTGGCCGGTACAGACTAGTTACCCCTAGAACTTTAACCCAATTGAAACGGTCGAAACTACGATGGACCACTCTCGGTGCCAAACTGGAATATGTTGCTTAGAGGATTGTTACTAGGAAAAGACAGTGGTCTCCTTGCCCGAGGATGGCCATTAGTGGGGGGTTAAACTTTCCCCACTTTTTCAAAATCAGATAATCGATCCAAATTACAGTTTTCCATTTACCTCGATCGGGTGTGATGCTGGATGGCCTGAACAAACTGCTCACTACCACAAAAGGCTTCTAGCGCACTTGCAATTTCTCTGCTGATGGTCTATTGTGGGCCTTGGGCCTATGCGAAGGATCCCTTGTGAGTGAAATGGTCCCTGGTCATGTTATCATCATGGGAGTTGGTCATGCTGAAGAATTGATCCCAACTCAAGTCGAAGCTTTGTCTTGAACCTAAACCTAACCTGGAATCTGAATCTTCGCTCAAATCAGTGTATGGCACACCCTCCTGTTGAGACAAAATGTTCCCTTGCCTAGCCACGATGGGAGAGACACTAACAAGGTGACAATTAGTCCTTCTCCAAACTTTTACTCAAGTACACAAGATGGGGGTCAGATCATGCATGATGTATGTATGAACAATGGTCATGCATGTAGCAGGTTGATTATGATGTAAAATGAAGTCAGCGAGTGCCAACTTTAAAGGTGACACCCATGCGATAATGGGGCCTTGTTACAAGGCTCATGATATTGGTGGTTTGGCCATATTACCCATGAGGTAACAGGCTCATTATAGGTTTCACGAGGGGTCGAGTAAATAGTGTGTATACCCTTCTTTGTACAGTTCCTGAGGTAATGGGTATGTTACCCCATTTGGGCAGAGGTTCGGGTGTCCGTTGGGACATCTCTATAGTGTGGTCCTAATCTTAGGTGACGTTGTCTTGGTACATCTTCTAAAACTAGGTGGTTGGTATTAATGCCATACCGAGTGTAACATGGCATGTGTGTGTGCATATTAGTGTCTACATAAAGGTCATGGTTAGCATGATTCCATACATAAAGAAATGCTCGTTTGAATGCGTGATGCAAATGTGAGCACATAGCACATAACACACATCATATCTCATCCGACCTTATATCTCTCGTGCGTAAAGGGTAGGCTCCTAATTCTAGGTTTGGTTCATGTTAACATCACAAGGATATTAAGGTTCGTTCCTGCATGAAAATAAATGTATCTTGTTTTGGTAAACATAGTGGAAGCGTCTACGGTTTCCTTATATGAGTTCTGTCAATGGGTTGTTGATGTAGAAGGTTCTTGTTGCACTAAGATACACTTTCTCTCTTTCCCCCGAATGGGTTCAAGAGGGTCCATGTAGTATGGAAACAAGTGATCAACTTGCTAAGTACCTTCAGTCGCCAAGGGTCGCAATGGAGACTTTCGCAAGCTTCTCGATGAAATAAGGCACCCTAACCTTAATGGCTAATCCATCTAATGCTTATGTTTTGTGGAATATCAAAATCTCAGAAAATGGTTTAACTTAAATAATGACTTTTCACTAACTCATTGAAAAATCTTCAAAACTTTTAAGTTTAAAAAGAAAGAAGAAATCCCCAGCAGAGTTGCCACTGTGAGCGGATAACGTTCTACCCGCACGGTCGCCACGAGGTGTTGATCTTGTGGGATGGGGCATAGGGTTTTCGAAAATGTGTTGTTATGGTTGTGGAAGGGATTCCAAAGACTTGAGGCCTAAACATCTAGCCTACGTTATACAAAGTCACCACCCGGATCAGCTCTTCCAAAAATTTGGTACAGCCTAGATCTGTTATGCCTAAACGATACCATAGTATAGGGATTCGGGTCCGAATGAGTTACTTATTTCGTCATTATTTAAGTCATATTAAGCTAGTGGCTACCATATTCCAAAAGAAATAAGTGGCTACCACATCTGATATCCCACTCTAGATCATTTTTAGTCATATTTTAGCATGCATACGGAGGTAATAAATAAGTGCGGAAAGTAAACACGTAGGAAAGTAAATGTGCCTAGTCTAGGGGTTATTATTTACATATTTTGGGGATGGAGAATACAAATCTCCTAAAATACATGAGATCTAGGTAAATGAAGACTTCCATGTCCTATTATACAACCGATCTAACAAATACATAATTTTTATTGAAGTGCAATGCTCGAAGGAAAATAAATCCTAACATACATCTAACCTAATCTATCTGCATCCACAAAGGTTAGCACAATATATTTCCACAACACAAGTATGTGCCAATGCACAAAGTATGTTCGATTTGTATATTTGGAGGACCCGTGTAGCCGAGTTAAATAAAAAGTGTCGATAAAGGCTCATGATTTTTGTTGTAAAAATGATCTATTTTTATACAAATATGTTGCTCATTTTATTAATGAAAATGCCGCATGTGAATTTTGTCGGGTCGGATATCCAAGAACGGGGCATTAAGCTCATGGGGGTTTCCTAGTCGAAACTTAATTCTTCACAAATATATGGAAGTCGTAAATAATTCTAGGCTCATGTACATAATTACTATCTTTCGCATATATTTTGGGGAAATTCAAGTACGGTAATAATTTTATCTCGGTTAAGAGGAAACTATTATTTCAATTTTTCCTCGGGATATATCCAAAAGACTAATATAATACATAATTATTCTACCGATCTTGATGCATTCATGTAAACGAGTCATTTTTAGTTAATTACCCATCATTAGTCAATAGTGTGTAAATTCGTATTCTGGAAAATAAAGGTAACACCGATGTCGATGTTGCAATGTTGGTGTCAGCATTATAACACCAACGTTGCAATACCGACATCAGCGTCGCTTGAATTTTCCACAATACAAAATGAAAACCACAAACACTTAAACACTTTCAAAACAACATCAAAATATCAAATAGCATGAGAAACAACTCTAGGAACTCAAAGGCTTACCCCATAGTGGAGAATCCACTTCTTCGAGATCCGCGAAGCTCCTCTGGGAAGCCCTCCTCGTTTCTTTCTCCGTGTGAGGTAGTGAATCGGCTTAGGAAAAAATAAGATGCGGGATAAGTTTTACTCCCCTAGTTAAAGACATAAGGACCCTTATGTATAAAGTGATTAAGTAAATGACCCCTCCACTAAGTTCTATTGAGTTAAAACTTAGCAAAACTGGCACAAAGCAGCATGAGCTAAAGACATGATTTTCTTTAACTTTTGATTTTCGGTGTATCTAAACCTCAAGATTGCCTAGAAAACTCCCAGAATTCCCAAGTTCATACCCTTCTTATGAACTTTCCTTTACTCTCTCAAACAAAATGTAACTTAAACTTAGTGATTACACCTTAATATTAGCTTAAAACACATATTAATGCAACTTAACCTTTTGAAATTAGTAAAGCTCCTTTGTTTCTGATTTCTTCTTCAGAAAATGAGTTTCTCTTTTTGTATATTCTCTCCCCCACCCTTTGTCTGAATGTGAGCCTCCTTATGTAGGAAAGCTCCCTTCAATCCAAATTGAAAATCTCATCATGATTTACCCACATTTTCACTTTTCACCCCCCCAATCTAAGGGAGGATGACCCTCTCCAGCCACTCTATAGAGTTCATCTTGTTGGGGATGTCAACCAAGGGTACAAGAGCCCTAGAGAACTATTGCACCCATTATTCCCGAAATTCTGCATCTTGCTACTGCTAACTCAGCGATGTTGGTACAGGTGTTGCCACATTGGTACCAATGTTGGCAACATTGGTACCAATGTGACCACGTCGGTACCTATGTGGCAACATCGGTACCGATGTGGTCAATATTGGTGTCACTATTGCCTTTTCTAGGCAGATTTTGGCTTAAACCAAGCTTGTTTTCAATTGTGATGGTAATATCGATGTCGTTATTACAATGTTGACACCGACGTTGCCAATGCCTATACCAATGTTGTCACATTGGTATGGGCATTAGATTTAATTTTATCCTAGTCTTGACCAATCTGAGTAAAAAATAACTACCTGGAGCTTGAAAAAAATGAAGAATGCTTCTCCCGAGGACCTCCGAGACCCTGTCAAAGTGAAAGACTAGCAAAGGAAAATAAATTACAGCTTCATCATCGAACTCGCGAGTGGGGATAAAAATCCCAGGCTCACACCTACACTAAATTCCACTACATGAATAAAGTTTCAGCTAAATTCTACTTCCTAAATGAAATAAAGATTAATAAATCTAGAAAGAAAATAATAAAAATTAGTTTTTAATAAATACCTCGATTCGAGAAAGATGCACTAAGTCGGGGAAGTCAGGATCTAGCAACTCTACGGGAGTAGTAGGAGTAAGTCCTAGCATGGTGTCACTCAATCTCAAGCCATAAGTATCATCGATATCCACGGAGAAAAAGCCAGGCTGATCGGTAGGCTGAGGATGGAGGCTGAAAATAAATCGGAGTTGCCTACTAGCGACTTTCAACAACATCTTAATAGAGAGGAGGAGAGAAAGTTTCTAGAGAGAGTGTGTGAGAGAAAAGTGAGAAGAAAAAGAACTGAGGGTGATATTTATAAAGAAAATAAGTGGACCCCACCTATTTATGTTCCCTAACAAAAGTCTCCAAAACACAACGGAGCAGCGCATGGGACACACCCGATTTCTTTCTAATTTATTAAACTTATTTTTTCCACCATGTTTTAATTTTTTGATTGAAGGTGCAAAAATTTTTACTTCGCATAAATTCAATCAAATAATTAAAACAAAAATATATTGAACTCCTAATCATCTCTAATTTATCATAGGGATTAATTTAGTATCTCATCAAAATCATATTTGATCGCCTTTGAAAAGGATTCAGGCACCTCACCCCAACACATAATGATTGCAATCGAAGGAAGAAACACTTGCCTGTAAAAAATCACACCAACAAGTCACCCACATGGGACACTAATCAAGGATTCAGAGCCGCCAACCACATCGGTCAGGTATTTTCTCAATCCCGCCGCTCTTTTCGTGTGATCATTCTAGCTATTTAACCAGCATCGATCACACGAGGGGCAGCTATGAGCATAGGGTTTTATATTAGATCACGCATTCAATGATGTTAGCTTTTCAGAATTTAATCCTTGAATCACACAATTTTCGATTATGCAGAGATCTTCAAATGGGAATACTCCTCGTATCTAATTTTGTTTTTAAGGACTTAAATTGAAAAAAAAAAATTAGAGTTTATTGAAATTAAATAAAAAATATTTTTAATGGGATCTGTCTCGCTAGAAAGTCTGGTGAAGCTCGCCAAAATTTGTGGCGAACCTCACCAAAATTTCAGCAAGGGCAGACCACCCTCGCTAGAATTTGTTTCCAATTTTGGATTCTCGGGATTTTCTCCTATAAATATTTGGGGAATTTTCAGTAATCGAGATCGAAAATTTTCAGTTGAAAAATACAAACTATAAAAACTCTGATATTCCACAAAATTTTTATATTGAAAACACTTTTTATTTCGACCATTTCATCAAGCACTAAAAACTCAAAAGACGACGAGGATTACTCATAAAGGTCTAGCGGGTATATCAAAGTGGATTTGCTTCGTAAGGGTAAGCCTTTGAGTTCCTAAAGCTGCTTATTTCACGCTCTTTGTGTTTTTCTTTATTTCATTGTACATGTGGACCTAGGGATTATTTTATTTTATTATTTTGTAAATATTGTTGCAATAATCCTTCTTCATCTTCTATTTCTTTTATTTAATGGAGATATCAATTAGAATACCTTCACGAAGGGAATAAAAAAATCTATTCCCGGATAACAGGCCTCACATCTTTGCCATGCGAGCATTTTCACTAATTAAAATGAGAAACCAACGTGTCAATAAAAATGAATCTTTTTGTTTCTGAATAAGAATTTTCAATTGTCGATCTTTTAATTAGGCCACACGGGCCTCGCTAAAATCAAATCGAATATATGTGTAAATGTTGTGATATATCTTGTGCTAACCTTTGTGGATGTAGGTAGATTAGGATTAGATGTATGCCTAGGGTTTTATTTTCCTTTGGGTATTGCATTTTAATATTTGTTGGGAAACGTAATTAATATATTAGGTGGGCAGTTACATCCCCCAAAGTTTTGTAAGTTTTAATCTTTACTTTTCCGCATTTATTTACCGCTTTTTATGTATGAATTTCTTTCTTTTTAAACATATGAGAATCATGCATTATAACTCGAAAATGACATAAGTACGAATATGCGCAATTACGAAATACGATTTTCTGTAGATGTAATATAATGTGATCCAATAAGAAATAAGCAACTTATCCGGATTCTGAATCTCTGTGTCTTAGTGGGCCGTCCCCTCGACATTAAGCCTCATAAGACTCTAATTCCTAGAAGAGCTAATCTAGGTGGCAACTCTACACTAAGAGACGTCGGATTCGGGTTCAACCAATCTAAAATGTTTCCCGCTTTCTCAATCAACTTTTCCAGCTCCTTGACCCTGTACTTTTTCATTTTCACATAAACATCCCGGTGGACTATGCCTCTCATTCCACGCACTCTTGGCCCATCACATTTGTGTCATCTGCTCATAGAAGGGTCCATTTCCACTACCCCAAAAATTACCCTGAAACATTGCATTTATGTTCCTTTATTGTCTTGCAAACTTTTATCATCAATTCATATTACTCGAGAACTTAACTATGTTGTCCTAATATATCCTCAATTTTGCCTTTTACATGACATTCATACGAAGGAGATCATTGGCCTTGGTATTGAGCGCGGTGGTCTGTACTATGTTGATGATGTAACTCATCAAGGAATTGCCCTACACACCAAAAAGACATAACAAACCCAACTTTGGCTGTGGCACAAATGCCTAGGTCATCCATCTCTCGATTACCTCCATTTATTATTTACCTCCATATTTTCAAATAATAATAACACACACTTCACATGTGAAACTTGTGTTTTAGCTAAAAACCATCGCAATACTTTCATTTCAAATAATATTCGAGTAAAAGATATGTTTTCCCTAATTATTTGGATGTTTGGGCCCAACGCCACCATCTAATGGTTTTCGATACTTTATGTTATTTATTGACGATTTCTCTAGAATGACATGGGTATACTTTTTAAAACACAAATCAAAAGTATATGAAAAATTTATCCAGTTCTTTCACATGGTTGAAACATAATTTAAGAGTAAAATCCAAATACTTTGATCTGACAATAGGGGGGGAATATGTTAATCATACCATGAAACAAATTTTCCAAACCAATGGACTTATCCACCAAATGACCTACCCAAATACACCTCAACAAAACAGGGTATTCAAACGAAAAAACATATTCCTCCTAGAAATTGCAAGAGCCATAATGATTGAATCCAATGTCCCAAAATCTCTAGCCAGATGACATTGCAACTTTTGTGTACTCCAAAATCGGTTACCCATAAAAATCCTATACCATAAAAACCCTCTCCATGTTTTGGAAACCCAAACACAAATACCATCTCACCTAACACTTCCACCACGAATATTTGATTATTCCATCTTTGTCCACATTCCAAAGGATGAACGTTCCAAACTGGATCCTTGTGCAACTAAATGTGTCTTTATTGGGTATGCACCTCATCTACAAGGGCATCGATGTTACAACCCTCTTCATCACTGAATGTATATCACAATGGACTTCACATTTCTGGAAACCGAGTTCTTTTATCTTATCCAACCACGTAACTTGGGGGAGAACACTTCTAGCTCACTTAGTTGGTTAGATATAATAAACCCATCCCAAAATTCAACCAAAACACCCTTAACAACCTCATCTTTAATCCCGATCTCACCACCTTGAGAGTTACTCATCAATGATGAGCAAACTGATGATTTTGTGCCCACTGATAGTCAACCTTTGGATGATGTCCAACAAGAGGTAAATGAACCCCTAAACCCTATCTCTTATTTCGAAGTAAATGATAGTGTTGACACTAATCTTGAAACATCAAGAAGAGATATTTTTCCCTGTAGGAATAATCACGGAGTTCCACCACTAAGGTTCCCACCAGAACATATCCCTAGTGCTAGTAGATATCCTATCAGAAATCTAGTCAGGGGGAATTTATCAGAAAAGGCAAAAGCCTTTACAGTGACACTCTATAGATAAAAAATCCCAACAACTGCTCAAGAAGCTAAGTAGAAAGAAGAATGGAGGTTGGCCATGAATGCGAAATGGAGGCGCTATATAAGAACGACACGTGGAAGAGATGTAGACTCCCACTAGGAAAGAAACCAGTAGGATGCAAATGGGACTTTATAATTAAATACAAAGTAGATGAGTCCATTTAATGACATAAGGCCAGACTTGTAGCGAAGGGGTACACTCAATTTTATGGAATTGACTATTACGAGATGTTTTCCCCAGTCAAAAAGATAGATACTATTCGGGTCTTGTTCTCAATACTATTACGAGATGTAAAGAATGCATTCTTACATGGTGACTTAAAGGAAGAAGTTTACACTGAACCTATTGGACATAATGTATGCCCTAGAGGCAATTAGGGCGATATATCTTTATTAGTTATAATGTACAAATGGTTTTGAATTATTATTAATAATAATTAAGACATCTTTGTTGCTTATCAGTGCTTTCTGTTTATTAATGTATCTCGCTGGTATCATATATGTATAATATTTAACACGTATATGCACATTGATGAGATAAAGTTCATGATTACTTTATAGTGTAAAAGTGCATAGACATAGTGGGAGCTATGTGGTGCGAGAACTTCACATACGTGTTACTATGAATAGTCTAAATGTCAATAGTCATAGTTTCATTAAGACTAAACATCAATGGAATGGATAGACTAGCATGTGTAGGCTTACTCCTTGAATTAGATCCAAGCAGGCGATCTCACGAGCTGAAGGTGGTACCTTGAGTTAACACATGAATGTATTTGGGTAATACATAGGAGACCGCTATAAGAAAGACATTCGAAAATAACTATATCCATGTGTTGGTGTCATGCCTTATTGTAGTAGCAATACAAGTATCCTCAAACCTGAGATAACGGTTACCTTATGTAGGAATTGCAATACTTTGGGTCATACTTATTCATACCCGGGCGATCACGATGACATGGGTGATTACAGGTATAGCGATGATTACATGTTGGTAAGCTATGTAGTCAAGATGGGATCCATCACTCCTGATATAGTGATATAATGGGAGATGTACCTTGGGGCTCCTTGTTGAATTGATACTCTCATAAACCTCTAATCAGACTATAAGATTGCATGTTAAATTACTATCTTGATAACCAGTAGTGGCATCAGAGATTGCCTTATGCTATGCACAATTGATAATTATATATTAAAATGTGATTTTCTATGAATTATTTTAAGTATGCTATGCATGACTTAGGATTCACTTCCTGTTATAGAAAATGATGCAATAACTAAATTAAGGTTTTGCTCAAACTTAGCTAGGTGATTATCATATAAAATTAGCAATGTTTTATCACATGTGTAAATGCTTTAATTGAGGGTCGTCCCGTACTTCTCTTAATTAAAGAACGAAATCTTTAAATCCTAATTATCCATGGTACAACGAATCGAAATGCCCATGGTGACTTTTGCAAGGATTGGACAAGGCTACTCATTCACTTTTAGGGGGCCTCTCCTACCTTGAAATCACCAACAGTATTAAATTCAAGAGTACCCAAGGGACTTTTATGACCTAGTCAGTTTCTAATATGGGAATTAGATTCCACATATGGTTTTAAAAACATTCTTTAAATTGTTAAATTAAAACTTATAGACATAGGTGCAAGATTTAAACATGGACCTTATTTGATTTACATGCTATGTGGAATCTTGGCATAATGGAATGATTATGATATACCAGTCCAGAGCATGTTCCCTTAAAGTTAATAATTCCTAATAGCTCAGAATTATTATTTCATAATCATATTCATCGTATAAGACCTAGACTAGGGAGAGACTAGTGGCACTAATGAAATCCCTACAACAATATTAAGGCAATAATAGTCTTCCCGTCATAAATTATGATACGAACCTTAATAATGGATGTAAGAATATGTACAACATGCTTTCCTTCAACATGTGTTTGGTCAACAAACTAGATGGGGTTAAAGCCTTAACCAAAGAGGGTTAGTTATCAATATTATTGGAGCTAATGTCGAATTGGAGACATATTTGAGGAGTCGTACAATTAGGTACGCACATCTGAAGAAAGAGAACTCAAATGGATTAGCAATTACAAGAGATGTAAATGGATGGGTTCCAACCATGGTTATCTTGATGTGGCTTGACTTGCGATAGTGGGGGTCATGATGAGTGGCTATGGATACTACCTACTAATGAAAATTGGTTCGACCAAATTTTCCTGAATTTGAATAGAAGGGGCTATTTAAATGTCAAGAAAATAGTAGGAATTATGTGCTTAATAAAAGACCTTTTATTAAATGCATGTACATATACTAATGTCTAAACAAATTCTATCTTATATCTAGGTTAAATATGATCACTAACGAACATACTCGCATTGACATTGGTCCTCATGTTGACATAATATGATGTTTATAACTTCAATGATTGGTTTGAGACTATTAGAGAAGTTCTTCAGAACTATTACCTAGATTATGCTTTAACTAATCCAAGTCCGAAACACCCCGGTAATATTGCTTTTACATGTGAGATGAATGCTTATGAAGAGCACAAGGGAAACTGTGAGTTTGTTGCAAAACTCATGTTAAACCACATTCTCCCAAAGTACACACTTTTGTACGAAGGGTTGGACCTTGCAACCATGATTCATCATCTCAAGTCAGTGGTAAGTTATGGTGAGACACCTCTGTAGTAAAGTTGGTCATTAAAATTAAGAGAGTTGGGAGTTGAGTACAGTGAGTAATCTTTGAGGGAAATGGTATTGAGGATACTACACAATAAATATGATTCCTTCAAAAATATGCTTAAGGAGTATTCTCCTAACTGTACCCTGACCCAACTCATCGACTTGCTCAAGTTTTATGAGATTGAGTTTAGAAATAAACTCAAAGAGCAAGCTAATGCTGAGGACCTTTAGTTGAAGAAATTGAAAGGTTTAAAAGTCAAGAGAAAGCTCATGAGGAAGTTAAAATTGAAGAAAGAAAATGTTTCTCAAGAAACAAGCTCATCGGATGATGATATCTATGGCTCAAACATCGGGAGGTATGTTTATACTAGAGAGTTTCTCTATAGTTCCCTATGAGTCTACTTGGGTATTAGATACTAGTTGTGGTATTCATATCTTTACTTCTATGCAGGGATTACAGAACAGTAGGAGGCTTGCAAAGAGGGAAATGGACCTAAGAGTTAGAAATGTAGCACGGGCTACTCAATAGCTACAGGGACATATAGCCTTTGTTTGCCTAGTAGCCTTGTTTTAGTTTTGAACAATTGCAATTATATTTTTGCTGTCACTAAGAATATTATTTCTGTTGCACGTTTAGCAACAGAAGGATTGAAATTTTATTTTTTAGTAATAAATGTCAAATTCAATGTGAAAATATTTTTTATGCTTGTGGAATATTTGTGGATGTCATATACGTTCTAGATACAAAAACTAAAATTCTAAATATGAACATTGTTAAGAAATCGAGATTAGATAATGAGAAATCCTCATACTTATGGCATTGTCATCTAGGCCACATAAATGAGCCTCGCTTAACTAAGTTACTCAAATGTGGAGACTTAGGCCCAATGGAATGGGTTTCCTATGGAGCCTGTAAAGCTTGTTTAAAAGTGAAGATGACTAAGAAACCTTTCAAGGGAAAGGGTGAACGTGCCACTAGTACTTTGGAAATAATACATTACGATGTATGTGGTCCAATGAGTGTTAAGACACATGAGGGTTTCGTCTACTTCATAACCTTTATCAACGATTACTAACGTTATGGTTATTTATACCTTATGAGGTACAAGTCTGAAAGCTTTGATAGATTCAAAGAATTCAAAACTAAAGTAGAGAAACAGCTTGGGAAAAGTATCAAGACACTTCGATCTGATTGAGGCGGCGAATACTTAAGCCAAGATTTTTAGGATTATCTAAGAGATAATGGTATTTTATCCTAGTGGACACCTCCTTATACAACCCAACACAATGGAGTGTCAGAAAGGAGAAATCAAACCCTACTCGATATGGTTCGGTCCATGATGAGCCAAGAAAAACTAAGCAGATCCTTTTGGGGTTATTCACTTGAGAGCGTAGTTTATATTCTAAATAGAGTGCCCTCTAAATTAGTTGATCAAACTCCATACGAGTTATGGTATGGTAAGAAACCCGCTCTTTCTCACCTGAGAGTTTGGAGATGTCCTACTTATGTGAAGAGGATAAGTTCAGATAAGCTTAGTTCTAAGTCTAATAGATGTCTGTTTGTAGATTACCCTAAGGAGGTTATAGAGTATATGATCCCAAGGAATAAAAAGTCCTTGTTTCCAGAAATGCTCAATTCCTTGAGAAGGAGCGTATACTTGCGATACCTAGTGGGAGAAATCTTGAGTTGGGCACTCAAGAAGATCAAATAGGCAGTCAACTGATTATACCTACACCTATTACACAAGATAGTGTAAGCATGGAATAGCCTATTATAGCATTGACATTGCATAGGTCAGGCCGGGCTCCAATCACTCCTGAGCGATACAGGTTTCTCATCAATGATGATAAACATCTCTTCCTTATGGAAGATGATGAGCCTAGGACTTACAAGGAGGCAATAGAAGGCTCAGAATTCGATAAATGGCTTTCAACCATGAGATTGGAGATGGACTCCTTGTACAAAAATCATGTCTAGAGTTTGATTGATGCTCCAAGTCAGATTAGGCCCATAGGATGCAAGCGGGTTTTCAAGAAGAAAACTTACATGGACGGTAACATAGTTACCTATAAAGAAAGGCTGGTTGCAAAAGGATACTCCTTGTCATCGCTGCTCATTAAGATTATGAGATTTGGCAGATGGATGTGAAGACAGCATCCTATAACAGGAATCTGGACAGGAATGTGTATATGCACAACTCGAGGGTTTTACATCCAGAGATGGATCTATGGTATGCAAGTTACAAAAGTTCATTTATGGACTTAAGCAAGCATCGAGGAGTTGGAATATTAGGTTCGACGAGACAATCTGGGAAATCGATTTTGTTTTAAACGCTAATGAGCCCCTTGTATATAAGAAGGCTAGTGGGAGTGTAATCATTTTCCTTATATTATATGTTGATGACATATTGTTAATAGGAAAAGATATTCCTTTTCTTCACACAGTTATGTCATGGTTGTCAAAGAAGTTCTCCATGAAAGAACTTGGAGAAGTAGCTTTTATACTTGGTATTAAGATTTACAGAGATAAATCCAAAAGGTTGCTAGGTTTTTCAAAAAGTACATACATAGACAAGGTTTTGGCTAGATTTAACCTTGAGCAGTCAAGAAAGGGTTATCTCCCAATGTCTCACGGGTAAACCTTTCTAAATCTGAGTGTCCAAGAACACAAGAGGAGAGACTACACATGAATGGAATACCCTATACCCTCAGTGATAGGGTCCATCATGTATGCTATGGTATGCACTTGACCTAATGTCTAACATGCGTTGATCGTCACGAGCCGATTTCAAACTGACCCAGGTGAGAAGTGTTGGATGGCTGTTATAACTATCCTCAAGTACTTACGAATGACTAAGGATATGTTTTAGCATATGGAGAAGGTGATCTCACTTTGAAGGGATACACGGACATGAGTTTTTAGTCTGACAGGGATGATTATAAATCCTAGTCAGGTTATGTGTTTATGTTAAATAGAGGGGCAGTTGTTTGGAAATGTTTTAAATAGGATACAACTGTTGATTCAACCATGAAATCTGAGTACATAGCTGCTTTAGAGGCAGCTAACCAAGCTGTCTGGCTTAAGATATTTATTGGTGATCTCAATGTGGTGTCCATCATTGTAAATACGATAGTGATCTATTATGATAACAATGAGGATATTGCTCAAGCAAAGGAACCACGGTCTCCTCAGAAAAATAGACATGTACTTAGAAAATAATATCTCAATCAGGAGATAGAAGCCAAGAAAGATATAGACTTAGAATACGTCCCAATGGATCAGAATCCAGCATATGGGCTTACAAAACCATTGACTCAAGTTAAACATGACCAGCATGTTAACGAGTATGGTATCAAACACATGGGCAATTGGCTCTAGTGCAAGTGGGAGATTGTTAGACATGATGTATATCCTAGAGGCAATTAGGGTGATATATCTTTATTAGTTATAATGTACAAACAGTTTCAAATTATTATTAAAAATAATTAAGGCATCTTTGTTACTTATCAATGTTTTTCTGTTTATTAATGTATCTTGCTGGTATCATATATGTATAATATTTAATATGTATATGCGCATTGATGAGACAAAGTCCATGATTACTTCATAGCGTAAAAGTGTGTGGACATAGTGGGAGCTATGTGGTGTGAGAACTGCATATACGGGTTCCTATGAATAGTCTAAATATCCCTAGTCATAGTTTCATTTAAAATAGACATCAATGGAATGGACAAACTAAGATGTGTAGGCTTACTCCTTGGATTAGATCCAAGCATCCGATCTCATGAGCTGAAGGTGGTACTTTGAGTTAACACATGAATGTATTCGGGTAATACATTGGAGACTGCAATAAGACAGACACTCGGAAATAACTATTTATGTGTTGGTGTCATGTCTTATTGTAGTAGCAGTGAAAGTATCCTCAGACCTGAGATATTGGTTACCTTATGTAGGAGTTGCTATACTTTGGGTCATACTTATTCATACCCTGGAGATCAGGATGACACGGGTGATTACGGCTATAGCGATGATCACATGTTAGTAAGCTATGTAGTTAAGATGGGATCCATCGCTCCTGATATAGTGATATAATGGGATATGTACCTTAGGGCCCCTTGTTGAAGTGACACACTCATAAACCTCTAATCAGAGTATAAGATAGATAGAACGGGTTTCTAGTCAATCTTGATACATTATGACCGAGTGGTGTTCTTCGTGAACAAGTCTAATTCAAGGATAGCTACGACTATTACATGAGATAACACTTATTTTGAGCTCAATAAACTGGATGGTACTTAACCTAATGGAAGGAGTGTATTGTATTAGTTACTATAGCAGAACCGGATCAAGTCACAAGCACGTGACGTTCCGAGTATCGGGGGATCATACGCCTTTGTAAGAAAGCCCATTTGATAGTCTAGAGATATCGAGTTCCATATCAGTGTGGAATAATGAGCCCAAAGGTTCCCGGATGGGAAGCCAAATTTAGGTTAACCTCTAGCAGCTCTATACTTTGGGATCATATGAGGTCATACACTTTGAGTCTTTATCAGACTAAATAAAGAACCTATAGACTGGGTCTATGCTAAAAATATAAGTTGTCGAATCCATTAGAAGAATTATTATTGGTTGAATAGAATTAATAATTAAAAGGAATAAAAAGGAAATAGAGAAAATTAATCAAAGTGAGCAACGGAATTTTTCCCATTGCGAGTGGGCCCCAAAATAACATGAGTTGTTCAAAGTGGAGCCTGCCCGGTTACCCCGAAGCTAAAAAGCTCATGAGCCGCTAGCAGCTAGGGCTTCCCTTATACCCTCACGGGTCAGCCCACTAGTCACCTAGACCAGCGCGGCTTAGCCGATTAACATGGGATGGGATTTATCCCATCCCATTTAGTTGTTGAGGGGGAGTCTAACACTCCCCTCTCATTATACACACAGACTAAAATAGCTTTAAGCTAAGATTTTCTCTCTGGATTCGAATTTCTATTCTTCTTTTGTTGTGCGAGATCCTCCACTAGTTTCTCCAAATAATCAAAGAATTCTTATTGAATGCTCTTTCTCAAGTGAGCCTTCGGGATTATTTTCGGGTTGGTTTTTGAGTGGTCTAGCAGCTACTGTCAACTAACGGGTTCCTCTACCTCGAGGTTTTGGTTGATGAAGATCTGTGTGGATCAATCGTAGAGGCTCTCCAAGTTTGGAAGCTCGTGCTAACAAAGTGCTGCCGAATTACTCAAAGGGAACACCACTACCAAAAGAGAGAAAGCAAGCATCAACTTATAATGCTTAAATCTTTAGATGTTAGGTTTCTTTTATAAGCTTTATAAACCTAAAACCATCTATGGAACATTTTGAAATTTCGCCTTTGAAACGATTGCATGTTCAATTACTGTCTTGATTAACCAGCAGAACCACCACCCGGTTTCATTGACTATTTTAAAGAGGGGGAAGTATGCAAACTTTAGAAGGCCCTTTATGGGCTAAAACAATCACCACGAGCCTGTTTCAGAAGATTCACAATGGTTATGAAGCAATACAAGTACAAACAGAGTAACTCTGATCACACTCTATTTTTGAAGAAAAGAGGAGATTTGATTACATGCCTAATAATTTATGTAGATGACATGATTATAACAAGCAATGACACAAAGGTGATAAGAAACTTGAGGAGAAATTTTTTCACGAACATTGAAATGAAAGATCTGGGATGACTGAAGTACTTCTTATTAATAGAGGTTTTACGATCAAATAAAGGAATATTCATATGCCAAAAGAAGTATATTCTTGATCTCCGAGCAGAAATCGAAATGGTAGATTGCAAACGAATAGACTCTCCAATGCAAATGAACCATGGACTAAAGATCAAAGGAGGTACAAATGATGTCAAGAAAGTCAAATTTCAATGACTTGTGGGAAAATTGATATACTTATCACATACCATTCCCAACATAGCTTATGCAGTAGGAGTTGTGAGTCAATTTATGCATCAACCTCAAGAAGAGCATATGGAAGCAGTCATGATAATTCTAAGATATTTAAAAGGCACACTAGGGAATGAAATCATCTTTAGGAAGAATGAGCACTTGGATATAGATGCCTATACAGATGCAAATTGGGCTGGAAACCCAAATGATCGAAAGTCAACAGCAAGATACTTTACAATGGTCGGGGGAAACCTAGTGCCTTGGAGAAGTAAGAAACAAAAGGTAGTAGCACTATCAAGCGTGGAAGTAGAAATTGCAAAAGGATTAACAGAAATAATATGGATCAGGAAGTTAATGACAGAGATTGGTTTTCCACCCTATAGTCCGAGCAAACTCATGTACGATAACAAAGCGGCAACTAGTATCTCAGAAAACATCATGCAACAAGACAGAACCAAGCATGTGGAGATCGATCGACACTTCATAAAGGAAAAACTAGAGGATGGTACAATTGAACTTCCCTTCATGAATCAGTAGATTAGCTCGCAGACATTCTCTCCAAAGCTATCTTAAGACGAAATTTCCTCAACGTTCTCATCAAATTAAGTATCAAAGATCCTATTACTTAATTTGAGGGGGAGTGTTAGGAAATCCTAGTCAAATGGAAACTAATAAATGCATCAAATCAAGGTGCAGACAAATGATAATCAATATAAATATAATGTAAATGGTTTCTTTCCATTAGAATAGCACATTGTATAGTATAAATACAGGATTGTAATACACAAACAACATGAATTAAAACAATAATTTCTCTATCAATTCTAAGGTTCATTCTCTTAATAATGGAATTTACAAAATTGTTGCAAAGCTTTTATCAATCCAGCTACTGCTTCCAGATTTGATCTCAGGAAATCCATTTGCATTTGTCAAAGGAAGGAGCATAAATGAGTGCTCTTCTCAAGCATTAGAGGTTATTCATTTCATTCATTCCCACAATTGATCCACTTTGTCTTAAAGTTAGACTTTCACAAGGCATTCGATAATATTTCATGGACTTACGTTGATGTAGTTTTACAGCGAATTGGTTTCAATAATAAATGGATTTCATGGTCGGCATATTGTCGAAAGAACTATTCTATATTGATCAATGGTTCGCCTTAGGAACCGATCTGAGTACGAAAAGGTGTTCAGCAAGGGGACCCCTATGGAAATGGAGACTTTGTGTATCTGATTTTTTTACGCCAATCAGCTACGAGTTTGGATTATGGAGTCATGTTCTTCATTATTTCCACATGAAGCAGTTTTAGACCAGCAACCATGAATACATTTTAGTTCAAATTCAGACCAAATTCTATAGGATATTGGACCCAATAAGACCTTCACTGCTTCATCTTTTTGTTAAGGTTATTACCTGTCCCAAACCTGGCCGAATCCAATAGTAAACTTCATGTTGATTTGGGGCTCTCTTTTTTCACCGGAGATTAGCATTTTTGGCTTGCTTTTGTTCCATGAGAGATTGTCGACTAAGACTTTCCCTTTTTGGCATGGATGTCAAGCGGTGCAGAATGACACAAGAAATTATGTCACCAAGCCGAGACAATATCTCATGCCATTATGTTTTGAACGAGGAGTCAAGCCACTTGGAGAAGCTCATTGTGTTTGGCTTAGGATCAACTTGGTGATGCCGTTTTCACCGTATTCATTTTTCCAACTTTGGCGCTCTTACTTTGGAGAGTGACCTTATCGAGAGTTCAGAATGTCGCTTTGGTTTGCCATGGACTACAAGAATAAGTTCACATTTCGCGGACAAGAATTAGTGGATGATACATTTCTTTCAAATTTTCATTTTTGCTGGTTTTATTCAAATGTAATAGTCATTATATAAGTCTATCGATTATGGATATACAAATTGATCCGAACATTTTGTTCTCTAGACTTTGAGAGTGTTACTCTCCTTGTGTATCATCACTATTTTTTCTAAATTATTAAATTTTTTGACCGAGTAGGTGATTTAGTTTGCCAACAGGTATGTGTATACTCGCGGTCTTCTTTTTCCTTCAAAAAGTATGCATAGCCTTTTATTCAAGGATTTAGTCGCATATTATTTTTACATGCTTTTTAAATTTTATTTTGTATTTTCCCCGTTTTTCTAATAGTTTATGGATGCTACATAGAATTTTATACATTGTCAGGTTTCTCCTTTTATTTTAACTTTTATTTCGAATTTGTAAATGTTGTGAGCTTTAAACAATTTTCATGGTATTTTATGCTCTAAAGTAAATTCATATGGATATTTTATGGAATCTTTTTCATTTTCGTTGTTAAATAATAATGAATGCTTAACAATAGTATTATTATGATATACTATGGTTGAATTTTGTTTGTATATGAACTAAAGTTATTCATATTTGGAATTAAATAAAACACATAAGAGAAAACAATTTTCGGCCAAAAATTATATTAAAATATATACATTTGTTCATTCGTTGGCACAATGCTAATATTGATTTATTATTTATTCTTTTAGATTAATTTTTTTTTCTTTTAGGAACCAAGACATGTTGCAAAATAAGATTGGTGTAATTGTTCACTTAGTTATTGTACTTGTTGTTAGTTGTTTGTGTTAACAAATTATCTTTTGATCTTCAAAATTGATAATTTTTTTAAAGTAACAAGCAAAATTGAAAGCGTTTTGTTAAAACTTATGTTTACGATTGAAAAAAAAAGTAAAAAATCACTAGGAAAAGAACACTTATTTGGCTTACTATATTAGCCAACTATAGAAACAGAAAAAAGATTCTTCCATAAAAAAAATTGAACTGCCCTTTGAGTACATAAATTCAAGAAAACCAAATTAAAGGAAAAAAATAACAAAATTTTACCTTATTCTCTTTAACTTCTGAAACCTGCACTGAACTTAACTTAACTTATCTGAACAGAATTTAACTTTACTAAACTTATACTGAACATAACTTAACTAAATTTAACAGAACTTAATTAAACTGAACTTAAACAACCTGAACATTTTTTTAAAAAAAAATTTGCCTCATTTGAGCTTACATTAAATGGAAAGGAAAATCTCCAACCCACCTTGGATGTGACTCGAACCTGGGACTTCTAGAGTCCACAGCTTCCGTCTTAACCACTAGGCTAAGATCTCAGTCACAAAGAACCTGAACTTAATAATATAGTAATTATTAAAATAATAGTAAAAATTAATAAATATAAAAATAAATAAATTATTAATACTAATCATTACAAATAATATTATTAATAACTACCTGTATAAAATAATTAATAAAACAATTTTGATAACATAAATAATAAAAATTGTTGTATTACGTAAATTCATTTAATTAAAATTTTATTATTCAAATAATAATTATTGTTACAATTACACGTGAACTAAAAATAATTATTATAATATATTGTACTTTTTTTTACTGAAGAATAGGTCATATATTATAATCAGAGGAAAATAATAGCTCTAATCTAAGGTTGGTAAGAATTAAACTCTTCTACTCGTCGAAGAACTCGCTGCTCTAGCTAACAAATGCGCAGCACAGTTCGCAGACCTATTAACAAAAATTATTCTAATGGAAGAAAAACAAAGAATAAGAGACTTGCAATCCGAAAAGATAAAACCAATAGGTGAAAGGAATTGTGAATCATTATTAATAGCCGAGATGACATTGGAAGAATCAGACTCAACAATCACTTGGTCGTAGCCATTGTCTTTGAGCCAACTAAGAGCCTCCCTACAGCTCATTGCTTTGGCTAAGAAAGGATCAGCTCCTCCTTGCATCATTACAGACCGTGTGGCAATCACTCTCCTAGAGGAGTCTTGTAAAATAAATCCATGACCGATAGAGTTACCATTATCGAAAACGCTTACGTCGAAATTACATTTCAACCAGCTAATAGGCTGGTTGCACCAACTCTGAGTTGCCTAGCCTCGGTCAGGAATCCTTAGCTTTTTATTAGCTGCGCTCCACTCCTCTAAGAACCCCAGCCCTTGTCTGAAAACATGGGATGAAATTCGGAATTAGAATTCCAAACATAATGGTTCCTCCTTGCCCAAATAGCCCAAAGAAGACAACCGGCCTTACATACCATGTTCTCTACTTAGTGTAGACCCAAATCCACCATTAACCATATTGGAAATATGGGTAGGCCAACCTTCAGCAAATAATTCGTTCCATATGGGATAATGAAATGCATAGGTGATTAAAGCATGGAAATCATCCTCATTCGCGTCACCACAAAGCGGACAAAGCAATTTAACATCTACATGCCTTTAGCGAAGGTGGCATAGCATAGGTAGCGACCTTTTAGCAAACTTCCATAGAAAATGTTGTATGCGCGGAGGGATTGATAATTCCCAAATTATTTATCAAGAGTTAGATGTAAAGTTGGGGGGCAAGCTGCTACCTTTCAAATGGTTACACAATGCATAATATGCTGATTTGACTAAAAAATCCCATTTTGCTCAAGTCGCCAATACATAGAATCATTTTTCGAGAACCACGGGAGCTAGATCTTTTTAATAAGCTGCTGGTCTGCCTCATTAAACAGAAAATCAAGTAGAGTGTGGTTCCAAGACCTTCCATTGTCAGAAATAAGTGAGTGAACAGAGGCCTCTTCAAAATCGGGTACTAGACTAGAGCGAACTTTAGGAAGCTCTAATAATGGTAACCAATTATCATGCCACATGTGCACCCTTCTGCCATCACCAATGTGACATCTTATCCCATAATGTAAAATTTCTCGGGTAGCAAACAGACTTTTCCAACAAAAGCTAACGTTATTCTTAAGAGTAGCTTCAAAGAAAGAAAATCTAGGGAAGTATTTAGCTTTTGTAGATGTGTCTCACCAACATTTGAGGACTCGAAATAATGCGCCATTATTGCTTTGCTAATAAGGCCTTATTAAACTCATGAAGGCTGCAAAAATTAAGGCCACCCTTGTCATTGGGTTGACAAAGCCTATCCCATCTCATCCAACAAATAGATGAGCCCCACCAAAAGTTAAAAAAGATTTTCTCCAAGCTAGCAATGGTATGTGACGGAAGAAGAAAGACTTGCATAACATAATTGGGTAGTGCTTGAGCTACCGATTTCAACAAGATTTCCATCCCCCCTGTGACAGCTGCTTCCTTTTCCATCTATGAACCTTTTTGTTAGCTCTCTCGATAATGTAGTCATATGCACATTTCTTCACTTTCCCTATAAGTGACGGTAACCCAAGATATAAGCCATGACCTTCTACGATATCAACCCTTAAGCAAGTTGTTATATTTTGTCTTGTAATATCGTTAACATTTAGACTGAAAACGATTGATGATTTGGTGAAGTTGATTTTTTATCCCGAAGCCAATTTATAAAGGTGGAAGATGCTATTGATTGAATTTGCTTCTTTCAAAGATGACTTGTAGAAGAAGAGTTTATCATCTACAAATAGTAGATGGGACACAATTGAGGTAGCAGGTGTGATTTTGCATCCTTAGAGGAGACCAGAAGCAATCCTATCCTGAATCAACATAGACAAAGCCTCAACAGAAAAGATAAGGAGAAATAGGGTCTCCTTGTCGAAGATCGCGTTGAGGGATAATCTTCTCAAAATTGCCAAATCTATGTTGAATAGTACAAGTAACCGAAGAAATAAACAACATAATAAGATCGGTGATAAAATCAGGAAAACCCAACTTAGATAGCATAGCCTGAACAAAATTCCACTCTACTATATCATAGGCCTTCGACATGTCGATCTTTAAGGATCACATACCTGATTTACCCAAACACTTCCTATTAATATAATGTTCTTCTTTAAAACCAATCAAAATATTATCTATGATTAACCTTCCAGGAATAAAAGCACTCTGGGTCTTTGACATAGTAGAATTCATAACGGGTTGAATTCTATTGGCAAGCATTTTTGACATAATCTGAAAGAGGACATTACATAAAGAAATTGGGTAAATATCAGAAATCATAGTTGGCACTTTCTTTTTGGGGATAAGAACAATATTTGTATCATTGAGGTTATTAGGAAAATGCTTATTATGTAAACAACTAGAACGAAATGAGGTTACCTCACTACCAACGATATCCCAAAAATTCTGAAAGAAACCTGGGTTAAAACCATCCGTAACTAGGGCTTTATCAGGTTGCATTTGGAAAAGAGCTTGTATAAACTCATATATGCAACAAAAGGTCGTTGTAAATCATTCTGAGTTTCAGAGTCTAACCTCGGCATGATCAATGAGAGAATGTGATCGAATTGAGTACCATGAGACTTGAAAAGATCACAATAGAAAGATTGGATCAGGTGCTCCAAACTATTACCCCATTTAACCCAATCACTTTTAGCATTTTGAAGTTACTGAAAAGAATTTTTACGTTGCCGTGAGGAAGCAACCCAGTGGAAATAGGAAGAATTTTGGTCTCCATCTTTAAGCCATGTCACATTCGATCTTTGTTTCCAATAGTTTGACTGCTATTTATGAATATTCCCCAGTTCTTTCTTTTTGAGGAAAAATTGTTCAGCTTCTTCTAAGCATGAGGCACTCTTCGACTGTTCCAGCTTGCTTCTACATCGCCTAAGGCGTGATTTAAAATTGCCATCTTGTCTACGACCCCAAATCTCTAGTTCCCTAGTGCAACTTTCCAAACTTTTCGTAACACAATTATGCTGGTCTTGGTTCTAGCACTGTAATATCAACTCTCGGTAACTAGGTAGACCCACCCACCAATTTTCAAAGCGGAAGGTTGGTCTGCGGCTTATATGAACAGTTTCGCTATATAGCCAAATAGCTGAATGGCTAAACTCTGATGTAGGGATGTTTTGGTCCTAAGCATTGCTAAAGAATTTTTTCGATTCCATGTTATAGATGACCCGGTCAAGGTGTTCTATAATCCAATTTGATGTGCCTCGGCATCGCTCCTATGAGCAAGGTATTTTTACTCCCGACTCGCGAGTTCGATGATGAAGCTATAATTTTTCCCTTGTTAGCTTTTCACATTTTGCAAGGTCCTGAAATTGTTCGAAAATCATCTGCCTTGTTTCTTTGGGCCTCCTTTCCCTTTAAAAATCCCAAACTAAGAAAAAGCCCGCTACCTTGTTCGATATCGTTAACGATATAAGCGATATCATTGAAGGACATCACATATATCAGTAATGATATCCACTTTCCAAACAGAAAAAATAGATCTTGCATTATTCAACCAAAAATACCCATCCCTCACCCATAATTCAGACATTTTCCTCCAAAACACCCTGTCAACATACTGCCATGTTGACCAATAATGGGGGGAAGAAAAAAAGAGAAAAAGATAAAATAGGTGGGTGAACCACCAAAGAAAAGGAGGTGGATTTTAGGATTGAAGGGAGCCCATAAGGGCTTGATTTTTCAGCAAAAAATGGGGTGGGGACGTCAAAGAGTAGCAAGGGAGCTTAGGAGGAAAAGAGGAGCTCATTTTTCGGGAAGGAAGAAACTAGAAAACCTAAGTTAAAAAACACATTACAAAAGAAAGATTTTTTGCTAAAATTTCAAAAGGATTGGTTTTAGTATTTTCAAATTTCAAAACTCAGAGGAAGAAGGACTACTACATCCTCTCTTCCTCTCTTTTTTACAAATCATAACTTGGAATTTCTGCCTTCCCTCGAAGAGTACACCTCTACCCTTCACTTTCGTCAAAAACCATAAATTGGATTAAAGAAACAAGGAGAGCTTCCTAGAGGACTTTATGGACCTTGAAGAATGTGGATTCATAACTACGGGGTAAGCCTCTGAGTTCCTAGAGTCAGTGCTTACTTTTTTATGCTGTTTGTTTTGAAGTCCCATTTTATTTTTGATTTTTTCAATTTTTGCACACCATTCTGTTTTTTGCAATTTTCAGTATGATTTCGAATCTGTTTGGGTTAATATATCTTGAGCTTTCTAGAATAATAAAGATCATCAAAATCCATTAAGTATAGCAAAAGTTATGATCATTTGAAGTTTGGATTATCGTTTTTGCTATTTTTTGCTATTTTTGCATGTTTACTGCAGGTCTGGGAACACGATATCGTTGAACGATATCGTGATATTGTTGAACGATATCATGATATCATTAAATGATTTTGGCCCTGGCAGAATGTTGTTTTGCCTTGTTTCGCTCCGTTTTGAACCGTTTAAGTCCGAAATGACACGTTGAGACCATCTTGAGTTTGGAAATACATCATTGGGGGTAACAAACCTCTGATTTGTAATTATTGAAGATTTATGTATGATTTATTAATGTATTAATATGTTAATTAAAGTTTAGAGTAGCAATGGAAACGCTTCGGGCCATTCATATCGATATCACCTTTCATAAGGAAGTCGATAATGATATGAATGACGTCGTTACCATTGTTAACCCAAACGATGACTATATTATACATGTTTGGCCTAGATTTATGTTTCTAAATGTTGTTTTAGGTCACCCCCATGAAGGGAATAAAACGTGTTCCCGGATAATAGTCCTAACCACTTTGCCATGCGGTCATTTTCACTAATAAAATCGACCAACATACATGTAAATAAAAATGAACAATTTTCATGAAACAAGAACTTCCAAATCTTCATTGTTTTTACCTCGACCACACGGGTCTCGCCAAAATTCAAATCGAACATACATGGAACACTTGGTATATATGTGTAAATATTACACCATATATCATGCTAACCTTTGTGGATGCAGGATAAATGTATGTTAGGATTTAATTTCCTTCGGGTATCGCTTTCAAATTTGAAATCCAATGTAATATTCATTAGATATCGATGTTTTCTAGGCGATTGTATCCCTTAGATTTTGATGTATTTAGGTGATTTGTATAACCTCAAGCCCAATGATGTAATTAATACCCCGTAGAATAGGCACATTTAACTTCCTACTTGTTTACTTTCCGCAATCTACTTACCGTTCTATGCATGCGCGATAAATATGAACCGAAAACATCTAGTTTAGTTCAAATATTATAAGCGTCGTTTCTCACTCATAGTGTAATTTAACTCAAATGACGATTAAATAGATAATTCATCCCGGACCAGAATCTCTGAACTATGGTATCGCTTAGGCTTAACGGATCTAGGCTATACTGAAATTTCCCGGAAGAGCTGATCCGGGTGGCGACTCTGAGTACCAGAGGCTAGAGATCCCGATCTCGAGTCTACTAAGCTTGAAAATCACACTTTTCAAAGCAAAACACTCTTTTCCAATGCACTTTTCCAAAAGCCCTAAAATCCTTGTTTTTGAAAACCCCACGCCCCATCTCACGGCGCCGACGCCTCCCGGCATCCGCGCGGGACCTTCGAAACATCATCTGCTCACAGTGGCGACTTCGCTGTGGAAATCTTTTTATAAACTTAAAAGTTTAAAAAAATTTTGGATGAGTATTGAAAAGTCGTCAAATGAGTTAACCCACATTTAAAATATAGAACAAAGCATATGCATTAGACGGATTAGCCATTAAGGTTAATTTGCCCCATTTTTACCAAGAAGCTTGCGAATGTATACTTCGTGACCCCCTGGTGATCGAAGGAACTTAGCGAGTGGATCACTTGTTGCCATACCGCATGGACTCTCTTGAAAAAGGGGGAAAAGTGTATCAAAGTGCAACAAGAACTTTCTACATCAGCAACCATTGACCAAGCTCATTTAAGGAAACCGTGGACACTTTCACTAGGTTTACCAAAACAAATGCATCTTTGTGTGTAGGTTCGCTCCTTAATGCTTCACAGTATTAAGATGATCGAAGCCTAGATATTAGGAGCCTACTTCTTATACGCGGGAGACATAAGGTTGGAAGAAATACGTTGTGTGCTATGTGCTACGTGTTCATCACATCACCACGCTTATTTCACAAAGAGCATCATGCTAACCCATGATTTGTTGCGCAGACACAAATTATACGCACACATGTCATTATCTTGGTACCGTTTACCTAGAGCTAGACAG
>CATIWQ010546056.1:0-36174 GCA_949673415.1 Euphorbia schlechtendalii | reverse complement strand
TCCAATTCGAAAGGTTGCGTTAACTATATGTTAGCTTGATTGTTCGTTTTATTTGCTAGGATTGGTTGTGCTATTACTACTTCTTATTTCACACTTTGATTTTAAATCTTTTATCCCATCTTTTTGTGTTTCATAAACCTCAATTTACGATCGGGAAATTGATGTGAATCCGCCACTATCCTGTCAACTTCTATTCACATCATGCTGTGACCAGAAGTATGTTGGAAATGCTTTTAGCTATTTGCTTGGAAGCAATAAATCGATAGATAATGGCTCCAACAGTGTAATAAAAAAGCAAATAGACAGATTTATAGAACAAATACGTATTAAATTTTAAAACTCACATTATATTTATGGTTTCAATATTTTATATCATGTTACTTTCATTTTATGCTATATTAATTATTAGATTTGTTTTTCAAAAAAAATAAATTATTAGATTTGGAGTAGCTGCGTTGATAAATATAACTTTGCCTCCAATTTCAATGTTTCTATTTTACATTTTATCTGAGTTAAATATTTATAGGTTGCAATATTTATTTTTTATTTTCATATTTATTATTGTTTAAGATACTTTGTTTTTTTATAATAGCAAATTTAATGTGTATGTGCTCTATGATGTATTTTGTTTAATGTTTAGATTTAAGTAAATTGTTTTTAATATTATTTTAGACTTGTTTATATTTGTTGGTCTGCAAATTGCATAATTATTAGATAGAGAAGTTAGTTCTTCGACATATAAAAAGATTTTGATTTATGCTTGTTCACATTTAATTTAAACTATTATTGACTATATTTTTAATAAAAAAAACTAATATTTAAGAAGAAATTTACTATAATTTATTTTATTTTATAAATAAAATGTACTCTTTATATGTAAAATTTACTTTTTATATTTTATATTTTATATTTTATGTCTAGTAATAGTAATACGTATTTAATAAAACAGCATTGCTTAAAGATTCAAAGTAAAAATGCTTCTTTATAAAATTATAATAAATAAAGCATGCGTTTAGTTATTTTTATTGAAGCTCATTCAAACTAGCGTAAAGGCGAATTTACAATCTCGGGTCGACATTCCCGGAATTCCCAGGCAAAACAGCAAGGGCAATACAGGAAACTTATTAATTTGTAAAACGCTTGAAAATTTCATCTTTGTAACGACCTTCTTCAAATTTCCCGGTTCGCTCGCGATTCTCTTTTTGCTGATAATGTCTCTTCTTCGCTTAATTGAAAGCTAAATCGCTCTGTTTGATTTTCCCTATCCAAGTCCTTTTTTACCCCAAATTCCTTAAAACATCCCATTTCTCACTCCGGATTCAACTCACCGTTTCCCGCCATTATACATCTCGATCGATCAGGCACGGATTCGATCAGCATTTGTGACGCGGTATCTACGTAATGGATAACTTGATATCGTTGGTAAACAAGATACAAAGAGCATGTACGGCCCTTGGTGATCACGGTGAAGAAAGTGCATTGCCCACACTCTGGGACTCCTTACCCGCAATCGCCGTCGTTGGTGGTCAGGTATATAATTATCTCGTTTTCCGATTCAACTCTTTCATCATTTATTCCTTTTCCAATCTTGATGACATTCAATGCGTCTGATTGGATCTTGAATTTTGTAAATCACGCGGATGAAATGATCATCTTCTTGTGTTTAAGATTTGCGGTATTCTTAATGATCGTTGGCAACTTTTTATCTGAATCTCATTAGTGAAAATGCTGATTGTTGTTTTGTGGTGTTTGATTAATTTTTTATCTTCTACTTTGCTTGTGGTTATAGCTTGTGAGTAAGTGAAAACTCACTATTCCGAGATGCTTTATTTTATATTTTTGTCTAAATTTTAAACATATTTCTTTGTGTTTATTCTTGATTAGAAGAGTATAATCAGATTTCATCCAAAGTAGCTATTGCACATTATGCAAAATCTTGATCAAGCTATGAAGAATTATGTTTTTGGTATCTTCTCTTGGATGCGAAAGGGATTTTCTCTCTGTTATTCTGGTGATACGATTATATAGGAAAAGCTTCTTGTTAAATAATCTTCATTCATGCATATTAAATAGTAAATATCTTAGGGATCTTGTAAATCTCTCTATCTCTTTTGACTAAATGATTAATAATACTATTCAGTATATGTACACAAATTTAAGACCAACAGGCAAATTGTTTTTTTTGAAGTTTTGTTGAGTTTTTTTTTCTGCAAATAGGAGTGACTATAGCATGAATGAACAGAAAGATATACACATTAGTTTGCTACATGAGGTGAGGTCAAGTTATTTCAGTTTTAATGGGAGTGTGCAGGCATTTGTATGCATGTCAATCAGTGTTCCCCAGCTCTGCACCAGCATAAAGTTCACTTGATCGAAATTTACAATTTATATCAGTACAGGGTACTCTTCTTTATGCAAAATTCCAGGTGGAAAAAGTATTTCTACATGGGAATTAATTTGGACATTACCACCGAATGTGGTCAGAATCCTACATAAATGAGTTCCTTAGTTACATAATCTTTGGTGTTTATTCTTACATTTTGTGGCACGGGCTCAATCTTTTCTTGAGCCCTTTTTTTATTTTGTTCTTCCGGATCAGGTAGTAATTTGGATCAATAGAATTGAGGATGTATGCTTCATGCTCCTCTCATGTTTTTCGCATAAAATAGAGAAAAAACGAGTATGCAATATGATAGGCAATTATTTTGCAAAATTTTTTTTGAGGTAGTGTTATATTTAAACATCTACTGTTTTTGAATTTAGAGTTCTGGGAAGTCTTCTGTGCTTGAGAGTGTTGTTGGAAAGGATTTTTTACCTCGTGGAGCAGGTAATTTGTTCTGTTAACTATATTCATTTTAATTAAATGAAAATACCAATTATTATATGCAATTTTACATCTTCTTCCTCTCATTGCACTTATCCATGTATTGCATCCAGGGATCGTTACACGGCGTCCTCTTGTACTGCAGCTTCACAGGATTGATGAAGGGAGAGAATATGCTGAGTTCATGCACCAGCCAAGGAAGAAATACACTGATTTCGGTACACTATCTGTTAGAAACCCTTTCTTTATCTCCTCCACTGAAGGTTTCTTAACAATAACTAATTAACTATCATTTTCTTTTGAAGACAATGCTATTATGATAGCCAGTTAGATGATGGCATGATGCTGTTTTTTGACTTTTCTTATTCTTGCAACTATTTGTTATGTCTCCATTCCTCTCTATGCACAATTTTGTTTTTGCCATGAATAGCTGCTGTGAGGCAGGAGATCTCGGATGAGACTGATCGAGAGACAGGCCGGAGCAAACAAATATCTACTGTCCCAATCCATCTAAGTATCTATTCCCCCAATGGTGAGATGGATTTACTGAATCCTTCTTACTTTGAAATTGAACATGTTTTAAGTTAGTCCAATTGTTTGTTTTGAACCAAGTGGCTTGCGTGTATTTGTTTTGATTTCATGACTAGATTTCAAGAGTTCAAAATTAATTGCTTATACTTATTTTCTGTCATTTGTCACTTGAATTTTACCGAATGGTTTTGATCCTTTTGTTACTTAAAATGATACAAAATGCATTCAATCTTAATGATTTTCATTAAAACTGATAATTCCGGATTGGTGATAATTTCAAAATGCTGAATTACTTTTCTTCTCATTGAGCTTTCTGTTATATGTATCTTGTTTGACCTTTGCAGTGGTCAATTTGACATTGATTGATCTTCCTGGGCTTACTAAAGTAGCTGTTGGTAAGTTATTTGTTTCTTAACTTGTGCATCATAAACATAATGGCTTTCTTATCTTCCTGCATTATCGTTTATTATACTTAGAAGACTAACAGACTATATATTGTTTCTTTACTGCAGATGGTCAACCAGAAAGTATTGTGCAAGATATAGAGTACATGATTCGCTCATTTATTGAAAAGGTAATATGGTCATGTGTTCTGGAAATTCTTCATATGAAGACATGTAAATCTTCATCCAACAAGCAACTGTGTCGAACTTGATGGAATCTAGTTTAGTTAAGTCTCCAGGCTTTTGACCTCAACTATTATATTAGACACTCAAAATGGGAAGATTGGTGAAAATTGATCAGTTCTCATTAATGCATGCATCAAAGGACATGACGATATAACTAGTGTACCCATATTATATCGCATGCATAGAATGATGCTTCTGTAGGTACTGTCTATGGTCCTCTCGTGCCAATAACATCAAGGGAAGTTTACTGAAATATATATGCCCATCAATGCAGCCCAACTGCATCATTCTTGCAATATCTCCTGCTAATCAAGATCTTGCTACATCAGATGCTATTAAAATCTCTCGAGAAGTTGATCCCAAAGGTAAGATTTCAGACCGTTAATCTTAGAAAACTCCATATGTTGCATCTATTTCATCGATTCACACAATTGATTTGCAGATCAAGTCAGTAATTAAATTTCTGGCCTATTTGAACTATAAACATAAGTCAATATTTGAAAACAAGTGCAGATTTGCAATATGAGAGAAGAGAAACACGATTTCCTGTTTCTGGTGGAGTGGAATTTGTTAATTTTAGATCTTTTTCAGGAAAATAGGTGGATTGCTTAAATGGAAAGCAAAATTGATACATGCTTTCTGTTGGTTGTTAGTTGTAGGATTCAAATATCTTTATATAAAAAATTAAATTATATGCTGAAGTACCATATTATTTCTGGAATTGGTTTTTAGATTTTAACGTTCGATAAAATGATTGTTGTTTTCGAACCTTATCCTTTTACTCTGACTATATTAACACAATTCATTTGATTACCAAAGGGGAAAGGACATTTGGAGTCCTGACAAAGATTGATCTTATGGATAAGGGTACTGATGCAGTTGATGTAAGTTCATATTTTAAATTCATTTCTTGAATTATTTTTATGTATAACTGTAGTTTTTTCTCTCTTATTCTTTCTTTAGCCCGGAGTGCTGTACGAATGCGTGGAATAGTTCACAATGATTTAGGAGTAGAGAGATGAAGTTTGGCATATATTTTTGATTCTGTGTGGAACAATGATCGGTTATGGAGTATAGAGATGAAGTTTGGCATATATTTTTGATTCTGCATAATCTGGGGCCATTTTAAATGTGATGCCATTTTTTTTTGCTCTCGTCTGCTGATTTCTAGGAGTATTTTAAAATTCCAGAAGACTTGTAGAAGACTTGTAGGTTCACAAATTGGACTTATAGGGAGTTAGTTCTGAACATTAACTAAAAACAATAAAAATTCATTAAGATCCTATTATAAATCTCACAAATCTATGAAGCAATAAAAAGTTATAACTGCAAATCATACAAAAAATATAACATATTATATTGTATCTAAAGTTACACTAAACAAGTGTACTAGTCTCTGAACTCTCAGATGGCACTTCTCAGCAGGTAACTCATTTAGTACTTTTATTAATTCTAGAGAGGAATAAGGTTTCATTGGAGCCCTCAATTTCAATTCAATTTCTTTTGCCACTTTTCCCTAGCATAGAGTTCGCAATTTGCATCACAACTAATTGTCCTGAATATTTTGTCTTTCTACAGATCTTGGAAGGGAGGTCATATAAGTTGCAATTTCCCTGGATTGGTGTTGTTAACCGTTCTCAAGCTGATATAAATAAAAGCGTGGACATGATTGCTGCTCGACGTAGAGAAAAGGAATACTTTCAAAATAGCTCTGAGTACCGCCATCTCGCTCACCGGATGGGATCTGAGCATTTAGGAAAGATGCTTTCCAAGGTAGATAGGGCTTTTACCTTAAGATTTCAGAAAATGAGAACAAATTTTTGCATGTGTTAACATTTGTTTTCATGCACGAGTACATGCCAAAGATTTCTGCATGAATTATGTGTTTGATTGCGGATGAAAATACTGGTGGGAGAAGACAAGAACTAGTCGTAATGGTGATATTTTGTGCATGTTTGGTTAAATTTTCAGCATTTGGAGCAAGTTATCAAGTCCCGCATACCTGGCCTTCAGTCTCTAATCAACAAAACTATTTTGGAACTAGAATCAGAATTGAGCCGTCTAGGGAAGCCTGTTGCAACTGATCAAGGGGTGAGCATTGAATTTGTTAGTGGTTCAATTTCCCCAATCATCTATTTCTTTCTGGTTCATGACTTTATTCTTTATTTAGTGGAAGTTTTTTAAGCTCTATGAATGGTTATGATACTTTTTGTCTTCCTTTTCCCCTTTTTAACCTGTGTTTGCTTGAACCAGCAGGATTGTTTTCTTTTACGGTTACACCATTGGTAACTTGCACTGTTTCTTTCCAAATGCAGGGAAAGTTATACATGATAATGGAAATCTGTCGTTCTTTTGATCAAATTTTTAAAGAGCACCTAGATGGCATGTATATATTCTGAACTTCCAGAATTTTTAATGATTGACAGGAGTTTAGTGTTATTTATTTTTGGGTTTGCATTCTTTTTTCCTCTGAAAGTTGGATGGTATCTATTTTCTGCAGACGTGCTGGAGGTGATAAGATTTACCTTGTGTTTGATAATCAGCTACCTTCTGCTTTAAAGAGGTTGCAATTTGATAAGCAACTCGCAATGGATAATGTAAGGAAACTAATAACTGAAGCTGATGGCTATCAGCCACATCTAATTGCTCCCGAGCAAGGTTACCGCCGACTTATTGAATCTACTCTGATAACTATTAGAGGTCCTGCTGAGGCAGCTGTTGATGCGGTTTGTATTCATATTTATAGCAAGAATTTGCATTAAATTATAATCTTTGGTGATTAAATTATAGTTAATGTGTAATTTCAGAATATAATTTTTTTAGCATAAATTTACCATTCTGTGTAGTATTTTTTGACAATTTCCTTAGACTTGTTTGGTTTATGGTTTTTTCATGACATTATGATTCCAATTTAAAATGTTTTATTTGGCTGCATGATTCTTACATGGTATGGTTCCTTCATGTGCGAGCATATACACAAATAGATCTGCTTGACCAATCCCTATCTTATATTCTGTAGCTGCATCCTGAATTCAACTGACTACATATTTTGTTACATTATTCTTGTCGACTTCCCTCTGTTCCAGCCTCTCAGCCTCTTTTATCCATCTCAATCTTTTTCTGGATTTTCAAAATTTTTCAAACCTCTTTTGCTAAATTTTGGAAGTCCTCCAAGCCCTACGTACTCCAAAACAAAATAGTCAACAGACAGAACCTTTATGATTTTGTGACGAAATGAAATTAGATTTGGTTCATAGATAGCATTCGTTACTAGCTTAAGAAATCTTGCATTTAATGCAGATATGGTTGCTGTTAGTTACCACAGATATATTATATGAAATGTTACAAGTTATAATGATCCCTTCTCACATGATTTCAGGTTCATTCTATACTGAAAGAGCTGGTTCAAAAGTCTATTAATGAAACTGTGGCAAGTACCTCCACTGTCTCTTTAATGACCTCTGTTGAGTTTCATTGCTCGTTACTCGTTAAATGAGTTCAAATGCCACCTATCAGAGGGGTTCTGGAGAAATTTCACTCCATTATTTCTATAATAATCGTAACACATGTCCAATCGCTATTTTCTCTTCTGATGCTAAACATTCTTATCATCTCTTTCGTATGAGTTCCTATTTTGATTGCATATAGGAACTTAAGCAATACCCCAGTTTGAGAGTGGAAGTGAGCAATGCTGCCATTGAATCTCTGGAAAGGATGAGAGAAGAGAGCAGGAAAGCAACTTTACAGCTGGTTGATATGGAGTATTGTTACTTGACCGTTGAATTCTTTCGGAAGCTTCCTCAAGACATTGAAAAGGGTGGGAATCCTACGCATTCAATTTTTGACAGATACAATGATTCATACCTCAGGCGAGTCGGTAAGTATTCAGTAAAAAAGGGCTAATGTTTATCCAGGAATCTAATATCTGAACTGTTATTGGGCTCATTTTGCACTGTACAGGAAGTAATGTGTTGGCGTATGTGAACATGGTATGTGGAAGTTTGAGGAACTCCATACCGAAGTCTGTTGTGTATTGTCAAGTGCGGGAAGCCAAACGCAGTTTGCTAGATTATTTTTTTGCAGAATTGGGTAAGAAAGAGGTAAGACATATACTTCAATTTTATTGTTTCATAATTATAACAAGGGGTGAGGAATTGAAGCCAAATGGGGCTAACAAGCAAAAAAATGAATAAAATGTGTGTTCAGACAAAACAATTGGCAAATTTGTTGAACGAGGATCCAGCAGTTATGCAAAGGCGTACCAACCTGGGAAAGAGATTGGAGCTGTATAGAAGTGCCCAAGCTGAGATAGATGCAGTAGCATGGTCCAAGTAGTCACTTTCATATTTCATTCTTTCCCTTCCATTTCGGAAACTGAACTCTTGTTATATTTGGCATTTACTGCTGTCTGTTTCAATTTCCGCTTTCTCTTTGGTTTTGGGTTATCTACTTCATTCATTCCCTCGATTTTGGATTCATTTTCTTGGATGATTTTTTGTAATATTTTTATTCTTTTATTCCTGACATATTAAACAACTTTTTTTGCCAACATACGAAAGTTCCGGCGGGATAACACAACACAGAAATATTATCAATTACAAATCCAACTCGGGACGTAGCATAAACTATTAGACATCATTGAGAATCCCGTCACACCTAATAATATATTTGCAATGTCGACTAAAATGAAAAATAATGGAGGTGCGGGGAATCGAACCCCGTGCCTCTCGCATGCGAAGCGAGCGCTCTACCATATGAGCTACACCCCCACAATTCATCAAGATTCCATAAAACCATAATTTCACAACAACCTCTTTGGGTTTTTTTTTGGTTCAATGACCAACTTACAAAACATAAATGAAAAATTTTCAAAGATATCAAAATAAATGGTCAATATTCAAATTTTAACAGTGATAATATAAATAATTAATTTATATTTAAAATTTTGGTGTAACAAAAGATGATACTCTCTCTTAATCAAGTTTATTCTTCAGAATTCATTATTTAGATGGTGATTATGAATTAGTTCTTTTTCCCTACCTTGTTGACCAAAATAAAAGATTGAATCATCTGTTGACTTGAAAAGAGAGATTTTTATTATAAATTCCGCCTTCGAATTTACATATCACTTTGAGGCCCCTATCAGTGCATATGCTGGAAGGTGTGAAATTAAATTTTTTTACATGAATCTATATATCCAAGTAACCATCATATGCATTGGGTTAAATTTGCACTCCATTTGGCCAAAAAAACACCATTGTGAAATTTGTACGGTGGTGAAGCCACTGGTATAAATTTATAGGTAAAATATATTAATATTGCATAAAAAATTATCGTTGAACCTCGTATTTGTATTAAATTTACTAATTTATCTTAGAAAAAAATACATTCTCTAATTGAATGTCCATATATCTTTATGAATTTACCCGCAACTCAATTACTAATTTTAATCATATTATATTTTAAAAAATTATTCATTGTTTGTTATACACAAACTACTTTATGAATTTATAATATAAAATATATATTATTATTTTGATATATATATGGATACGGTAAAAAATTCCTGGATTACTAGAGTGGGATTTAAAAACGTAACAGAGCAACTGAATTTTTTATTAAAATCTCAGTTGCATGCATACAATTGATGAGAAAAAGACACCTGCTTCCCTTCACATACATGTGTTACTCAATTCATCAAAACTGAAACTGATGACACTCATTATTGAAAAAAAACACACGCTCTATATACCAAAGTCAACTGTCATTTATGACTGTGTAAGAAAAATTGCAAATATTGCCAAATTGTTTAGTACCCAGTAACCGCAGAGACAGTGAAACCTTAAATACAAAAAAAACTGAACCCAGGTGCAGAGTGTCCTGAAGATGATGGAGAACTCAAAGAGTGGTCTGAAATTGAGAAAGCCACTTGTTAAATCAATCCAAACAAAGGCCTCATCTTCCACACAGAATCATGAAGATGAAGATGAAGTGTTAAGTCCATCAGCTAGATTGTTCCATGAACCAAACTTCAATGTCTACATCATAGCCATAAGTGGACTCAAAACCCCAATTCATCCCCCCACAGTTAAAGCTCATTTAACCCACACTTTGCTCAAACACCCCCGCTTTTGCAGTCTACAACTAGTAGACCACAAAACCATGAAATGGGTCAAGACTGAAGTTGATTTAGAGAAACACATCATAGTACCGAAACTAGATTATGCAAACATTGCAGACCCAGAAAAATGGATTGAAGACTACATTTTCGAGCTAAGCAAAAGCACAATAAGCAAATCCCAGCCACTTTGGGATATGCATATTCTCAATCTCAAAACCAGAGACGCTGAATCTGTTGGGGTTTTAAGAGTGCACCATTCTCTTGGCGATGGGACTTCTCTTATGTCTCTTCTTCTTGCTTGCACTCGCCAAACTGCTGATCCAAATGCACTTCCCACTATTCCTACAGCTGGGAAGAACAAGAGGAAACCGCAACAGCTTAATAAGGGATGGGTTCGGAGATGTTTGGTGGGGATTTGGTGGTTTTTTGGGCTTCTTTATAATACAGTGATTGATGTTTTTATGTTTTTAGCGACGGTGTTGTTTTTAAAGGATACAGCGACGCCGCTAAAAGGTGGGGAGGGTGTTGAGTTTACTCCTCGCCGCTTTGTGTGGCGTACTCTCTCTTTGGATGATTTCAAATCGGTCAAAAATATAATGAACACTGTAAGTTCACTTTATGTTGAATTTCTTCTTCAATATACTTTTTGTTATTTAACTATTGACCCATGAGTTCAGACCATAAACGACGTCGCTCTGGGAGCTACCCAAGCCGGTTTGTCACGGTATCTTAATCGAAAATATGGTGGTGAGCTTAACATGTTTTTTTCCAAGTTTTTACTTTCTTAATTTGATTTTATGATATTTGACTTGTTAATTATAAATTTGCTAAACTGTATGTAGTGATAGTGACTATGTGGGATGCTTACCATACGCAGCAATGCACCCCTTAGATGAAGGAATTTTTCTAATATTTGTAGTATTTATTTTCTGGTAGTAATTTGCATAAAAATGGGCAGGGGATGATGGCAAAGAAGAACCGAACAATCTTCCAAAAAATATTCGGCTTAGAGCAACTCTTCTCATCAATATTAGACCAGTTGCAGGGATTCAGGTATCCTTTATTATTAACATATAGAAGGCAACAATTTGGTAAAATTCAAATATATATAAGAATGATATTGGGGTTGACAGGCATTAGCAGATATGATGGAGAAGGATACAAAAGCAAAATGGGGAAATTGGATCGGCTACGTAATTCTACCCTTCACCATAGCCATCAAAGATGATCCGTTGGATTACGTTCGTCAAGCAAAATCCACCGTTGATCGCAAGAAGCATTCTCTTGAGGCCTTTTTCACTTTCTGCATTGCTGAAATCTTCCTCAAAATATTTGGCATCAAGGTAGTTAGTGACGTCATAATCTAAGACATGAGGTTAATTAATTGAGTAACAGAGTTGCTATTAATTTCATTGTTGACGATAGAAAGCAAGTGGGTTATCCCATAGAGCAATCCATCACACAACAATGTGCTTCTCTAATTTGGTTGGACCTGTAGAAGAACTCACCTTTTATGGCCATCAATTGGCTTATATTGCTCCCAGTTCTTACAATCAGCCGCACGTGAGTTACCCCATTCTTTTATATTAGTTGGAAGAAAGCTTGTTAATATTGTAGAGTAATTGATGTGGGGTTCGTGTTGGTAGGCATTGATGATAAATTTCCAGAGTTATGCAAATAAGATGAGCATTGTTTTATCGGTAGATGAAGGCACAATTCCTGATGCTCACCACCTTATTGACGATATTATCGAGTCTTTCAACCTTATCAAGCAAGCTGCCTTTTATACCCATCCTCCTTTCAACTAAACTATGCCTCCCGTTTTCAACAATAATGTATTCGGTGTGTTTTTGTTTTTGCATGTTATTTTTATGAAAAAACCTAATAAAAACCCTCTGATGCTTCTTTGTACCATTAAAGTTATCCTGTAACTACCTCAACTTTTAGAAAATGCATCGCTTTGCTCCTTGAATGTCATGTGTTAATTTCTGGTTAGTTTGGTTATTCAACTATGTCATTTTTCTAATTTTATCTCTCCAATGATGCGTGTCGTTTAGGGAGCAAAAGGGTGCACCTTTTGAAAGTTGAGATTTCAGCTTGGTATGATGCATCATTAGAGTTGGTTTACAAGGTCAATGGCTAAATTCCATCAGATTAAAGTTCAGAATTCAAAATTCAAACTGGCCAAGTACAAAGGCAAAAATATAGGTTTCGGGTTACTTAGATACAAATGAAACACATTTTAGAAATGTATTTTTTTTTAAAAAAATTTGCCCCTCATTTAAGCTTACATTATTAAATGGAAAGAAAAATCCCCAACCCACCCCAGATGTGATTCGAACCTGAGACACCTTTAGAGTTTACAGCTTCCATTTTAAACACTAGGCTAAGAACTCTATCACAACACATTTTAGAAATGTTACCAGACGATTCTCAAACTATATTGGAATCATATAATTTGCATAGCATCAAATGAATGAAGCACTTTTTCCAACATCATTCTACAAAACACAAAACCATCGTATCAAAAGAATATTGTCGTCAGATGTTGCATCCAACAAAGTCAAAGTTGAGAATAGAATAGAGAAGACAAACGGACAAACTTTGCGTTTTTCAGCTTAGATAAGTTTATCGTATTCAGCAAGGCTACTGAGACAAAGAGGAACCACCACAACCCCGATATTGTTAGCCCCTTTATTAATCACCTCAAAAACCGCATTGTTCAAACCAAAATCAGATCTTTTACAAGAAAGACAAAGAGAAGACACACCTTATCCTTGGAATCTGAGTACCTATCCAACTGCATTGCCAAAATGGAGTTTTGAAGATCTGGAAGGGATCCGTATAGAATTGTAAGGATACGATATTTCCTTGGTAGTGTTTGTTTTTAAGATAGAACATGTGGGATTATGGAAACGATAAGGAGTTCTTGGGAGTATCACTTCGTATTTGGCTGGAGAATAAATATCATAGCTACTGCACACTCAATTCAATTTCAACTAAATCTTGTCATTTTAGAGAAATCGAATTTGTAGTTCTAATTATTTTATTTGCTTAAAAAAATGATTTATGATGTAAATTTTTGGAGGAAGGATGGATAAATTTGGCATATCTTTAAAACATATATTTAAACTTTAGTACTTACAATGTGTAACTCAATTAACAACACATGTTATGTAAGAGTACATTCAATTTCGATATTCACTAAATATACACGTGGGAAAATGTGACTTTAAACTTTGAATAAAATAATTTACAACATTCATGCAACCAGCCTCTTTCACACAACATCACAGTAGTGTGCTTGTTTTATCATATCTCATCAGTGCAAGTATTGTTAGTATGATTCTAATGGAGGAGCAATAGTTGATAACAGCAGATCAGAGCTATGCAATTCAGACATCACCAGCTTTCTTCCCCCTCCTTACAACAGCATTTCTAACATTCATCCTAAGGGTATATATGTCTAATGCCTTAGTCATGACCACGCTTCCAATTTGAAAACATTCGCATAATTAGCTCTCAGACATTATATGATAAATGCAGTACCAGAAGAGAGAAGGGAATTTGGATTCTCAAGAGATGGAATGATGGCTGGGTCTAGTGCTATAATTGGTTGGTTTACAAAGCAAGGCCATGCTAGAATCAAACAGTATTTCTTACAAGGCACCAAGTCTTCACAGGTTATCCTAGATGCTGGTCAAATTGATCTTACAAATGCACCGCCTGCTGTATGATTTATTTGGCTTTTCAAGCTAAGTTTCAAACAACTCGCACTCGTCAGCCTATTCTCTTTGCTTTTAGTACCAAATATCCTAACCACATGCAACTCTCTGTTCACGACGATAAGACCGCGCTTCTTTTTGATTTCTCTGCAGGTTTGTTTGCAATACTTTGATGTGTTTTTATCTTTTGTTTAAATGGGTTTGAGTTTGTTTGTTGTGTTTATAGGTTCGGCTTCTGGTCGGTATGTAAATCCTGGGGAGATGAAGAAGAATCATGGGATATTGGGAATATTGGCATGGGCATTAGTGCTTCCTGCTGGGGCATTTATTGCTAGATACTTGAAGCATAAAGATCCACTTTGGTACTATCTCCATGCTGGAATTCAGTTTGTTGGATTTCTGTTTGCATTGGCCACTGTTGTCTTGGGACAGCAACTCTACGCTCGAATCAATGCTTCGATGCCAGCACATCCAGCCATTGGCATTTTTGTTCTCACCATATCAATTCTTCAGGTTTGTGATTTTTAGCAAAACTAAGAACAGAAAAGCTTTAATCTTTTAAATATTTGCTGATTAATTGTTTGATTTTTAGATATTGGCGTTCTTCGTACGACCCCAGAAGGACTCAAAGATCCGCGGATACTGGAATTGGTATCACTGTTGGTTTGGGAGGACTGCCCAGTTTTTCGGTGCTCTTAATGTTGTATTAGGAATTCAAGCTGGATCAGCAGGAATTGCTTGGACAATATGCTATGGGTTATTAATTTCTACCATATTAATCACGTTTGTTATCCTGGAAATTTTGTCTGGGATTAGGAGACCGCTAACTATTGTAAAAGACCCTTCCTTACAAATGAACTCAGTTTCATAACTAATTTTCAGGTGATGCTTCTGTAAAAGATCCATTCTTTGTGTTCTCTGCCTATAATTTATTATATGCTCTTTTACAGCACCGGACTCTCAATCTCATGACCAATTCTCTAGAAAAATGCATCCCAATTTGTTTCCAATTAAACTTCAGTATCAAAAACCTACTGCAGATTGATATTGGGAAACAAGTTAAATTGCAGCCATTTGTCTCTGAGAAAGAGTCGTTTGACCACCCGATTCAATGAAACAATTTCAATTATTTACATGTCAATCAAATTAATTTCTAAGCTTGCTCAAAGAAGAAAAGAGGAAAAAAGGTCTTTGGATGTAGGGTTGTCCCAACAACTAACAAGTATCTTAAATTAGTTCAATATCACTGACGAAGTAAATGTCAAAAAATTTTTAACTTGTAATCTAAGTCAAAATTGTCACTTCAACGAACAGTCTGAGAGATCCCAAAAGCAAACTTTGAACCTGCAAAATCAAGTAAATCGATCGTCACAAAAAACATGGAAAAGCTTTCATCAATTTCAGCTATATCTTTAGATACGTAAATTGGAGAAGAGAAACAAAAGTAGATTTGTCTCTCATGATACCTTAAAACACAAAAGCAAAACAAAACACCCCGTTGCACAGAAAAAAGGCCAAGTCAAATCAAGAGCTGCTGCAAAGTTTTCTCAATATCAGTTCAGACTATGTTCCAACAAATGATGATCAATTACAAGACATTCCAAATTCATAGTTTACACGAGTCAGTATGTGTTAGTTAGGAAGCAAAAAGGCTATTATTGATAATAGAAAACTAACCTGCATCTTTTTAGAAGGTGGGCTGACTATTAACGCCAAATGATCCATCTCAAGCAAAAATAAGCATCCTATCATCTACTCTTTCCACAAACTAAGCTTCCTTGATCATGTGGATTTGGCATTTTCAGCATTTCTTACAACTCTGTTATATATAACCTTAAATGACTGCGAGCCATATGGTTTACTAAGCAAACTTATTGGCATCCTCAAAGTCTGCCTTTTGTTTCTTCTTCCCCTTATCAAAATGCTAAAGGTTTTCTCCCCATCAACCTTTCCTTCATTATCGTTACTAGCATTCTCTTCGGAGCTCTTGTTTGGGCCCGAATCACTCCCAGAAAACTCGTGTTTAGAATGACCATTTTCCGTGTCAAAACCAGCAACAAGTTCATTCACATGATCGGATCTCTCTGATGCCAGAAGGTTCACTTTCTCAATTTCCACATTGTCAATATCCAAGGGGAGAACTGGAGGTGGACTTGTGGCGTCAAGTCTTTCCAACTTAGAATCGGGAATCGGGTCAGTAATGGGTGGTGGGAGAGAAAACTCCATTGCATGGCATCCAGGCCATATGGGGCTAGGAATGAACTCCGGAACATTATGGTTGACATTACACTGCCAAGAGAAGTGACTGGGATGAAAAGCACTGGTAGTTACAGGAAAGGTACTAGTTGGCCCTGTTTGGCTTTGACTGTAAGGAGGAGGGTAAATAAAAGGCAAGGGTTGAATCATGTTTGGGGTTGGTGGAGGTGATGGATATGGGTGGTGATGAGGGGAAGACATTGGACTAACCCCAGGCAAGACAGCAGGCGGCCCACCATGAAGAGCAGCTATGTTTACAGGCCACGGTCCAATACCTTGAATTGAACCAGGAACTGAAGGGAGAGGAATAGTCACAGCACGTGATATGGTTGGTGATGGATTAAATGGAGCAGCAGAAGCTGACAACTTCTTATTTGGGAGCCCACGAGTCTTGCTTGAACAGCCAACCTGTGCTTTGTCCTTCAAATCCTCTACTTGAGACAAGTTAAAATCAGAAACACCATCCTCGTCGGGTGCATCCTTCTCAGGGGAGAAAATCTGTGGGGCACAAGTGCTATCACTTGATATGTTATTCTTCTCTATGAATTCATCAACCTCGAGAATGCAAGATTCAGATCCCAATGTGTCCTGAGGCACGCCCAATGAGTCATCTTCCTTGGCATCGACTGAGTTCTCTTCTTTACTCTCAACAAGGCCAGTTGTGTTTTGCACTTGATCTGTGGGATCTTCTACAGAACTACTGCTCGAATCCGATACCCCTATGGGAGAATTTTTGTTTACTTCGTTTGGCACTTGTTCATGTTTTTCAACAACAATTTCCTGGTTGTCTTTGTGAGCTGGAACATCACTTCGTGGACTCCAGACCTGAAACTTTGCAATAGTTCCAGGCGGCGCCAATGCTACTTCCTTGTATGAAGGGCACTTTCCAAGGCTGATTACTGGTTTATTCACTTGACCAACATCATTGGACTCAGAAATCGGAGTGGACTCTGGAAAAGATGTGAAAACTTTGCCAGCAATTTGTGAGTTCTCTTCTGTAGCAGCCTTATTAGCTGAAGGAGCAGACTTCACTCTGTACGTTACAGCTTTCACTAATCTCCGCCCAAATTTGGCACCATGGGAAGGATTTGCACTATGGTGATCCACAAAACTTCCATGGGATAAAGCCCTCTTTTTCAAAAGGTAATATCTGCTATTCTGCTGAAAATTCTTGGCAGGAGGGTCCTCCATATGATTATCCACCTTCTTCTGATAAACCTTGCCAATAATTCCTAGCCGCTGCTTCAGCCGGCGCCCGTATGAACCAGCTGATCTTGGCCTTTGAACTGGTTTCCATCCCTCATCTCCTCCGCCAACTGTTTCCAGAGATGTTTGATTTGTTGTACCAGGCTTGCTTTCTGTGGTCTCTTCCATAATGGGATGCTCGAACTCAGCTAGGATGGAGCAACTCTCTTGATTAGAAACAGGGGCAGTAGTTGTCTCTTCATTAAAAACCTCTTTAGAAGGAGGCTCCTTTGGAGATTCATCGTTATTTGCCAGATTTACGTCTGCTTCGACCTTTTCCTTTATCTGAAATTGAATCGAGAATCCCATGACATACAATAGAAATAACATAATCGTACATAAACAAACACACAAATTTCAAAAATTTTGCAGGTGATAGGTTTACATAGAAGTTCCATGGGCCTAAAAACCTTAATGAATTCCCTGCTTCTATTGGACTCAATCATCTTTAGTTCAAGAAAACGTATGTCACCAAGTTGATTAACTTGACGTGTCTTTACAACCACACACTCTAGATCTGTTTACCTTTGAAATATAGCTTTTCCTCTTTACCGACATAAAATCTCTACCCTTTTTGTCACGACTTGGATTAATGTAATCCAGTAGGTCAGAAACACTGCAAAGTATTAAAATAATTATTAGTATTAGGAAATGTATCTGAATAGTAAGAACGTGGACTATAAGAATATCTTTGGCAATAGCACATTCAAAGTTCTTATATTAACAGAACAACACTGGAAAAAGTCAGTAGACGACTAGACTCTCATAGGTGCTCTGGTATTATGCCCTCATAAGAAGCACTGTTGAAGTACTCCAATCTGGAACATAGACTCCAGAATATATTACCAGACAGTTATGAAATGGTTGGTTCATGGCCATGAGATTCTTTTCAGGGAAGCAACGATTTATCACAACAGTCCTTTGTAAGTTGCATGAAAGTTTCTAGATAAGGAGCTCCACATAGTTACATGTAAACCAAAGTAATTACAGTATAGCACCACACTGAAATACTGATTATTCAAATTTCAAAAACACGAAAAGAATAAAGTACAACAGACGCAGAATAATACATAATGGTTCATATAAACAAGGACAGTACTAAATCCATTCACCTTAGATGGCCTTTGCAAGCAATGGATGCATCAGGCTTCCTAGTACCATTCCGTGCAGCTTCTTGCTGTTCAAAAGCCTTGGATTCAAAATATTCAAGCCAGGCAGCAGCGTCCTGCAGCATGTCATTTAAAATATGTATTACTCAGTCATATACATGTATATAGAGAGAAATCGTTCAACCACAATGGCTTCATTTTCTATTTTCCGTTGGGAGACCTACCTGTTGTGTAAAAAAATTCTTGAGTGATTTATCAAAATCCATTGCAAGGCAGTTTTCCGTTGGGAGACATGTCGTGTGTCAAAAAAACTATATTTCTCAAGTGATCTATCAAAATCCATTGCAAGGCGGTTTTCCGTTGGGAGACATGTCATGTCAAAAAAACTATATTTCTCAAGTGATCTATCAAAATCAGTTGCAAGTCGATTTTCCATTGGGAGACATGGGGAGACATGACGAGTCAAAAAAAACTATATTTCTTAAGTGGTCTATCAAAATCCATTGCATGTCTGATGTTTTGATCCATTCAAATTTATAAACGAGTGCAAGTAGAAAAGGATATATATCAGTGCTGAATGAGAGAGAAAAATGGTACATTAACTCATGATCTAACCTGTGTACGCAAATCATCAGGACCAAGCTTTGCTCGGAGAATACGTAAAGTTGTCTGTTCATGCTGCACACTCAATGGGTATGCTTCCATCAGTGAGAGCGCAATCGCTATTGCATGGTAGCTTGCCGCTGTCTGAGATCAAAGTCAAATTCAATTAGAAATGTGGAGGATGCAGAACTTACATAAAAGACTGTGCGGCTCATTATTTAGCAAGCATAAAGCTACATATTGAAAAAGTTTAATCACTTATATCAAGAATGAAAAACAAAAAAAAAGCCACATACCCTAAAGCAAAGATATCTAATCCCTACTTTATAAAGTTGATTCAACCCTTAAAAGGGAAGCTGGTAATTGTAGAGTGAATAATTATTTAGATAAAGCATAACTTCCACATATAATGGAATCTTAAGAATTATAAACCCCTTGCCTCTCTAAATCTGGAATTCCCGCCTGCTAAATAACGCACTCATCCAAAAGCTTAGGCTAAAGTACATTTTTTAACTATCACTAGCACATCCCAGCACAAGAATGTTGCATGAGCTTGAAGTCTATACTGTATACAAGTACATAGCCACTCAACTTAGCACTGAAATTTCACAAGGATTGGAATTCTAGACCTCTTGGTCTAGAAAGTTCTGTAATTATCTGAAGGTCTAGACCTCCCGATCAATAGGCTTAAACTGAAGGTAAGGTTCCTACAATAGTTACCATCTCTAACAGCACTAATATTTCATAACTATCGTCATTTCAATCAGAAGTACAAAATATAATATCAAATTATCATTGTCAAGGCACCGCTACTATACCTGAATATGATCTGGACCAAGTAACCTCTGGTTGCACTTCAGAGCCTTGTGAAGGTATCTGAGGGCAATATGAACATTTCCTAGACCTTCCTCCATCATGGCCACATTGATGTATGTTGCAGCAGTGTTTGGGTGTGATGGACCACATGTGAGATGTAGAAGATATAAAGCACGCTTCACATACCTAGAAAACAAAAAATTACATAATTCATACAAGGAGAAAAGAAAGCCATCAAGAAATTTGAAGACTGAATATCCACACATAAATTGGAGACGCCCATGTGATACCAGTTATATATCAAGACTTAAGGTGAAAAAGGAAGAAAATTTCACACAAAGAAACATTGATGGGGCCAAGAGGAAGCTGTTTTGATTGAAATATTAATAAGAATCGCAGTTCTCTAATCTGATTCACATGTAAGTACTTGGTTTACATGAAATATCATGAAAAGAAAACAAAAATAAACCAGCAGAATTTTGCTAATTTTAATAATTAATTTGAGCATCATCTACAAAATAAAGAAAACGGAGCATGATCACACAGTAGCAATTGACATCATAAAAGAAGTATAAAACAAGACAAGCAAAATGCCTAATTTCCTTGTTCAAAGTTTAAATGGCCAAATTGTCAAAAGGAAATAAAGCTTACTTGAGAGCCAACTCAGTATGTTGAAGTCTGTAATAGAAAACAGCAAGATCCCCATAACTTTTCATTGTATCAGGATGGTCAAGTCCTAACTCCCTCTCATTGATATCCAAAGCTTTCTGCTGATATATAGTAGCCTGGAAATTCGAAACAGCATTAGATAAAGAAAGCCTCATTAAAAGTAAGTCACCAAAATTCACTAAATAATATACAATTCGCAATGTAGTAGATTTACAAAGAATTTTTCACAGCAACAAAAAAAAAATAGACAAAGATAGACCTGATTAAAGTCCCCGGTATGATACAAAACAACAGCAAGAAGACTATAAGCTCCTGCAGTCATTCTATGGTAAGGACCGCAAACTGCCACCAGCTTTGCCAGAGCCTGGAAAATCACAGAATTTAGTCAGTTTGCTCACTACAGGGTTAAGCAATTGTAGAAGCAGTTAAACCAGATGCAGCAACAAAGGGATCTGTTGGGGGACTTTAAGTTTGCAAATAATTAAAGCGTGCACAGAGTAAGAAATGAGGTAAACCTTTGTCCCATAGGTAACTGCATCTTCAAGTTTTCCCTTGTCTAAGGCTGTCTTTGATGACTCCAGTAGCTGCCTTCCATCAGCAGAGGAACAAGCTGCTTGCTGAAAATTATTAGAAAATGGTTTAAGTTATGGGTAAATTAGAGTAGATCTCAAAAAAAATTGAGAGAAACATTCTATTTTCTAGTCATCACCTTATGCACTGGAACCAAGCTAACAATATCTGATTTCCTGAATGGCTGTGGAGAATCCATATCGAAATCCCTAGGAACCAATTCAATGCCCACCTAAAATAAGGCACCGCAATAGGCCCAAAGAAAAGATTTGTAAGCCAAAATCTTACTCATCAAAGCCAAAATCTTAAACTGGCTTATCATTCAAAATTTCCAGAGATTTATTAAGCATTACAGACAAATATACCTTGTGGCACAGTCCACGAAGGATTGCAAATTTCCTAACATCTCTGAAATTTGAGCTGCTAAGATCCCATTCATATCGCTTCTTCAAAAACACCTCTAGCCATCTCCATACAAGAGAATGGGCATTGCATGACTTGCTTGAATCTCCTACATTTTCAGGAACTCCAAGCATCAGATTTAGTGCAGCAGCAATAGATACAGCCACCTTATCATGATTTTCAGTAGCTGCAATCACAGCCTGAAGAATATGCTTAAAAGCTCGTACAATCATCTCATGAATGCAGAGAGACTGAACATGTGACAGCTTTTCAGAAAGTTTTACCTGCATGAAACAATGGGTGAATCATTCAGCACTGAAAACTGAGACGACAGGGCATTTCACAAGCATTTATAAAAAGAAAAATCAATCCATTGCCACCTATAAGAAAAGTGAATATGAGGTGAGGTGAGGTACAAGCTCCTATCATTACCAATCTTTTTATCATATTAAAATTTTTATTTAGGTAAAAATAAAATTGGACAATATAGGAGCATATAGAATTATCCCAAGAAATCTCAAACATATGGCTATGAAAAAAATATTTTGTAATGCAAATATAGTACAACAAATAATATGCATCTGCAAATTATGCATTTTAGATTTGGTAAGGCCTTCATTTGTTGCAGCTATCAATGAGATGTATTGTGATTGCCACCATTAGATAATCATTAACCATTAAGAACTTAATACAAGTGCAGAAAGCACGTGATTATCCAGTCTGGAACACATGCACTGCACCATGAACCTAAGAATAGCATAACATGAGCAGTCTTTACTCATGAACTATCCACTTAGAAAATGTAACACTCTAACACTAGGAAGATTATGACACCTAAAGAGGAAATTTCACCTTCATACAATGAGGCGTGAATTCGAGGGCACACTAGATAGGACATATGTAAAGAAACTTGGAGCTGTACACTGAACTTGATGACAGAATCTAGATATTTCAATACACTGAGATACATGGAAGTACAAGACTATAGACAATTAAACACAATATTTATTGTTTGTACTCTACAAGACATGCTAGAATCATATTATATAATAAAGCATGGATGCAAGTTAAACATGAAATGGATGGCCATTGGCCAATTATATATTTGAGAAATTGCATGTTGCAAACAAAGAAAAAGGTAAAACTAAAAAGTAAGAGTTCTTTCACAGACAAATATAAAGAAAAAATCCTTCAATAGTGAGAGCCGGAAGCCTTACAACATGTCCCAGCGAACGCATCCGAAGACCTCTAGTGTGCATAAAATCAGTCAGAGTTCGGCCATCCACTGGTGATAGCTCAAGAGAGCCAAAATCTGCCACCTGTATTCTATTGTTAATACAGTACAAAGAAACATAAATGTGTAATTATATACATACGCCAAATTTGATCAACAAATTACCAGTTTTGGAAGAGCAACTTCAGTATAGTACTTTTGAGACAAGTCAATTAGTTCTTGCAACGACTGTAGATCACATAATTAGTTAGTACACACTAAAACATTAAATGAACATGACCAAATATATCAAGAAGAGCTACCTTGCAATGAAGTCCAGTTTCTGAGTCTATTAGCCGAGTGAAGGCTGCATCTGGCAACAGCTGCTTTAGGGCAAGCTCATTTTGTTTGGCAGTGTTTTCAAGCTGAGATTCTTTAGAAGCTGAAGTAGTATCAAGACCATCCCCAATTACACCACCAACTAGATATTTAGAGTTCTCAGACTGCTGTTTCATAATGCTTTCATGAACTTTTTTCTTGCTGTTCTTGAGAGACCTAAGTGGGGTTCCAAGTCCCTCTATCTTCATTTCTTTTTCGGTGGAGGGCTTCTTTCCCTTTTCAATTGGCAATTTCTCATCTTTTTCTGCATTTTTCTGGTCCTGCAAATGTTGAATCCAGCAGGCTCCAAGTTCCCATCTCATAAAACCATCCTGATCCAATTGTTCTTGTTGAAGTTTGGCAAGACTTTCTTCTAGCATTGTCTCCACAAAACTTTCAGAAGCTTTGAGCTCTTCTCGCTCTGAAGTTTGCAAATTAACTTCTTTACTGCTTCCTGAAGTAGTTGTTTTATGAAGAAGTAGTCTCAAACTGAAAACAGGGTACGGCTAGTTATGAGGAGGTAAATTGTTCTGAGAAAATTAGTAGTATACAGTATGGGTGTGTAGCCATAACAAGCAACACGCTGAAAATCTTAAGTGTGATTGGTTGGAGGGGTGAGTGGGGGAGAAGATGGATACAGAAAAATTATTGCATGTGTATATACAAGACTCACACCCATATTTTCTACCAGACCCACCCTTGGAAGATAAAAAATATAAACGGAGATTTTGATGATTCTTATTTAGAAAACAGCCCGCATTTATCTGTATTTCAATTTCAATTATACAGCAGAAATAAAAACTCGCCAACATAGGGAAACTGAATATTCATGATGAGTTAATCTTAGCTTATGAATTTTAAAGGAGACACTAAATTTGACCTTCACACATCTTAGTAAACATCAATATATAAGCAGATAGAGGTATTCCAGTAGATTCTTAGAAAGTAAGAACATCAAGAAATGGTCAAAATGTCAAGGTTAAATACCAAAAATTTAAAATACTGTACAGTATCAGTTTCAAATTACTTTAATAAGTTTCATTCCCATCAAAAAATGATGCGGCTCCAAGCTAGGGCCGATCAGTAGCACATTTGTTTTCTTCATTTTTTTCATTATTTTTTTAATAAAGGTTAATGTGATACCACACTTTTGCAGCCATACTGACCAATATATTGTTGATAGAGAGCAAAGGTGAGAAGAACCTGTTAATGTTCAGAGCATTGGCACCGCCTTCTGGCTGCTCAATTTCAATACTTTGATATGGAGGGTTGACATTTTCCTCTCTTTGCTCAACTTTTACAACAGCTATGTAACCACGAAATCTCACATTAACAATCCCAAGTGTATAAATGTCCTACAATCATAAATGTTAAACATTCTTCAACAATATGTTAACTACACTAGAACAAGATCCCCAAATCCAAGCATACATAATTGATTAATGATACATCAGAAGAAACTTACATGCGCAGCAGTATTCTCATCAGCTGTAATTCCTTTCAGTAGGTTCCGCTCTAACAGATTTTTTTTATCCATTCTAGATGCATGAATTCCATCAATTTTAGTGTCCATCTTAGAGCTTGCATTGGAAGCATCTTTTACTACTGTGATACTCAAGTCTCCAACTCTCTCTGTAAAAAGAATTTCACCACTCCCAACTGAACATGATAAGTCCAGATTTTCTCTTACATGCTGCACAGACTTAATTGCCCTGAAAATGGCAACGTCAACAAATAAACTGTGAAGAAGAAAGGCTTTCCTGTCTCGAATCTGCCTCTCCTCTGCTGTTTTACAGGGCATAGATGCAACAAATAAAAATTCACTAGCCCATGGTATTAAATCACTCTTCCCATCTCTTCCAAGACCGCCTCCATTTCCTCCCCACACTTCATCCTCAACAGGAAGAGGAGGGAAGACAGAAGTTGATTGTGCAGCAAATGGTGGGATAAGCCATGTGTTCGCTCTAAAACCATAAGGAAGATTCCCAAACTGCAAGAAAAAAATCCAGAACAAAGAAGTACGTTGAACTTCATCCAATCTTCCCAACAAACTAAGTCAATATAGTACATTGAACTTCATCCAATCTTCCCAACAAAGTATTCAAAGATCCAGCAGGTTTTTCTTTTCTTAACATCAACTGGAGTAGATTAATAAGGGAGGAGAGAGAAAAGAGACTCAGTAAAATGATCATATACCTTGTTACGTTCTGAAAATGCTTTTACGAGATCATTGTAAGCCTGAAATTTTTTAGACACCGCAAAGTAGCCCGTCAAAATGTAAAAAATTGGATAGTAACTATAAAAAGCATAAATAAAGGAAACAGGTTGACCACATGGACACTAAAATACCAAAGTACTCGAGAAAAACTGTATGAAACACATGCACATGAATAACTCTTTGACAAAGGATTTATGGCGTCAATAGATAATCCGCTGCCAGACATTATGCTTGACGACTGGGAGACAATTAGTGACAGACTATTATTCAAGAAACGCCGTGACGATAAATTGATCTAGAATTTTCCTGATCATGAAATGGAAAATCTGAGAGTAAACCAAAGGCAATGAACTTGAAGAAGTGTCGAGAATTACATTATCAAAGGCTCTACTAAGTTGCCGCAACAAATCAACGAGATCGTGACACAGAATCCGCTGCTTCCCAACATTATAGAATCCCTTCCTGCATGATTCAACTTGAACCACCTTCCCATTGCAGAGCTTCACCTGAGCATAAAATATTATACTTCAGGTTCAAATCATAGATTGAAAATGTAGTGAGAAACTAGAAGAAAAGCAGAAGGAAACAAAAGTACATACATCCAACGAGAAGAGATGATCCGCCTCCGTCAAATCTTGAATCTGCCGTTTGATCGCCTTTCTTACAACTGCGAAATTCATCCAAATAATTTTCATCATGTATTTTCGATATTAGGTTCAATAATTTTAAAAGCGATAAGTAGAGGACTTACATTGTAGAGGAGGAGTGAGGTGTGAGAGCGAGAAGAAATCGTAAAAACTCCCAAGCTTAGGGCAAGAATGGCTCATCTCTCCTTCTGAATCTGCCGGCGCGTCTTGTTTCATCGTAACGGCCGTCGGTTGAGACTTAATTCCGTTTTTCTTGACTGTCTTGTCCTGCAAATTCTTTCCGTGATCAGAGTTCGCCGACGGAACGAACCAGGTTGTGCAGGCGATGATGTCCAGAAGCCGTCGGACGTGCGCCACCGCAAGCTCTTCATCGTAATCCTCTGATCGCACAGAATAAACCTCGTCATTACTAATATGAATTCGCAAGATGAAGAATGACTAATATAATATACAAATAAATATGACCGTTAAATGCGTCATCTGCACGCAGCACATTAATTGACTATTCGTCGTCGTTTCTTGCAGCTAAATATTTAAGCTTAACGACACCGTGTCATACCTTCGCTTAATGTAAGCACACAAGGTTTGAGAGCTGAAACGTCCACCGTATCCTTAAGGTGTGACCCCCGTACCTTTCATATAGAAAAATTATTGCATAATTGCTTGCAAGTACTTCTACTTTTGAAATTGATAATTGAAAATATTTCCAAAATTTTTTCCATGATTGAGGCTTAGCAATTTTCATATTTGACCAAAAATTACATTATTTCCACAACATGCCAATATTTGAAGTTGATTTTCTGAACCAAGAATTGACAATATTAACAGAAATTCATTTGAATTATATAAAATAAATTGAATGGTAGTGATTAATCCTTTTATGTTACCTCATGGGACAAAGAAAAATTAGTGATGTAGCAAGTTTCCGTGTTCACCGATAAAAGCCGACGAACATCTATTATCCTATCAGTAGAAATTCCCTGCAACTTAAATATATCAAAATAAATACTAAGCAGACTCATAACTCAATAAGTTTAACACAAAACTTACTTTAAAAATATCTGACTTATTGCTTAAAACATAATAATTCAATGCGGTTGTAATTGGCTTTACACGGACCAATTGTCTCCAAATTTTATCACGTAACTTTTATGAGCCAACAGTGGCTTAATAAACTTATTTGTATGTTTAATAACTTTTTCAATAGTTGTAAACAGATGTTCTTACCTGTTTTGGACCACCACTTCTTATGAGACTTTGCTATATTTCAAATGAGTCAGTGTGGAGAAAGCAGTGGGTATTATAAAAATGAATGCACGCATAAGTCAACATATATGTCCAATTCAATTAAACTAAAAAATGGTTGTTAATTGGCAATGAGTGAGTGAATAAAGAAACCAAAAATGCAGAAACAGAGCCGTATGTGTAAAATGAGAATTATAATAAACACAAAAGCAACAAACCTTTAAAACAACACGAGTTTCATCCGGGAGATTCACCGTAATATCTGTTACAACAGGAAGAACTGCATAAACCATAAAGTACCATCATTTGCCATCCATTATTAAATTATAGAATACACTAATTAAAATTAAGAAAAAGATAAAGACAAAATGAACAAATTATCCAAAGAGTACCCTTTTCATCTTTCTTCTTCTTCTCTCCCTTGGGCTTTCCACGACTGTTTCTTGGTGCCATTTTCTCTTATTCAAACTCAAAAATACACTCTGTAACAACCCAGCCGCCTATTACAACAAACCCTTATCCATAAACTTAAGACATATCAAAAACGAGGAATAATTAAAAAGCAGAAAGAAAAGTTTGAGAGTTAAAATTTAGGAAGCGGAAAGGATTACCAAAAATAGACAACTTTTTGAAAGGAAACGGAAGGGGAAACTGAATGGCAGTATATATTATGAGATAAGGTAAGGAAGCAGTAGTAGAAGTTGCACCAACTTTATAAGTTCATAGGTTTATATATAGCATAAAATAAATATAGAGAGGGGTAAATGTGGAAAATGGAGAGAGGAAAATGAAGAAGGCATGAAAATGAAAATGAAATTGAAGAGGGGAGCTTAGGGAAATGGGGGAATGAATAGATATATAAGAGAGAGGTGGGCACGATAAGGAAGGAAGGGCGGAGATTTATCACTCTGATTGTTTATGTCTGTTTCTGCCTTCTCCTATATTCTTTTCTTCATTTTTCTTTTCTTTTCCTTTAATTCCTAAAGTAAATAGGGATGGCAACAGACCCTTGCTAAATTTTAGATCCTGGATCTTAATTTTATATATCTATCGGATCTGGGTTCAAGAAAACGGATACGGATTTGGATTCGGATTTTACAATGAAACCCGCCGGACCTGGATCCGTAATTAAATTTTAGTTGTACTTTTTTATTTATTATTTACCTGAAAATATTGGATAATTAATATTATTTGAGATCCACGTAAATCCTATTGCATGAATATAATTAAATGAGCATGTAAACTATTTAAAATAAGGCGAAATGTACAAGTATGGAAACTGAAACTAAGAATTTGATATTAATTATATGAACCTGTTTTGGACCCGTTTATGGACCCGGATCCGTGGAATCCGTTGGATCTAGATCTGGATCCTAAAATTATGGATCCAACGGATCCGGGTCGGATTCGAGTCCAATATATTCAAATGGATTCGGACAGAGTCCAAGCTGGACCCGGTCCGTATCCGGATCCGGATCCGACCCGTTACCATCCCTAATAGTAAATTATCATTAAAAAATAATTTTCTTTAATGTGAATTTTTGAAGAGATGGTGTTCGAAATCATGATCTTAGACATCAAATCAAGATGCAGAAAAATTCTTTTTGAATCATTGTTCTTTTCAACTTCATTAATCAATTCAATTTGATTTATTACTTATAAGTACTTCATATTTAAATTAGTTATAAGTACTTCATATTTATATTACTTATAAATACTTCATATTTATTAATTTGCATTAAAATAAGTGCAATTCAACTCATTTTAATATATTTACAGATAAGTTGAAAAGAATAACTGTTAAGCTAAACTAAATGCATGTAAAGTGATTTTTTTTACTGGCTTGACAGTTTTATGTTTAGTATTCCACAAGGAAAACAAGAAGTTAACCACTTTCTTTTTTAAGTAAATACAAAGTTAGGTTTGATATGAAATTGCTTCTTATAGAATAAATTAATATATAATTATGAATTTTGAGAAATTTGTATTAAACAATAAATTTCCACCTTGTACCAATTGAGCACTCCATGGAGGAAAGTGAAAAAGACAAAATATTGGGTTGACATGATCAAATTTCACATTATTAAATGATTTTATTAAAAATAAAATCCTGAGAAAAGCAAATACTAATGTATTACTTTCTATTACTTTGTTCAAGACTATTAAATTTTTCTATTACTTTTTTTTACTACGTTACTTAAAATAATTCATGATTAATGCATTTCAAAAATTATAATACTAAAATTTTACTTTGTTGAGGTGGCGCCCCAAGTATTACTTAGGTCAAATACATCAATAACCCTTTAACTTGTCAACAAAATTTAGATGTCACCCTCAACTTGTAAAAGGATCAGATAACCTCCTCAACTTGTTAAAAACGAACCACTTAGTCCTCTCAACGTCACGTGTCAATATCTTGTTCGTTTGACTTTTCAAGATTTCATTTTCTAATTTCTCTCTCCAACCAGAAGTTGATACGTGTCATTGGAGGGCAAACTGATGCATTTTTAACAAGTTCGGGGGTTGATTGGAACTTTTGAAAGTTCAGGGTGATATCCAACTTTTGTTGCCAAGTTAAGGGAGATGTTGATGTATTTGGCCTATTAGTTATTAAATGTATCATTTAACAAAACTACCATGTATCAATGTAAACCGAAGACTAAATACATCAAGATCCTCTTGAACTTGTTCATAAACACATATTTATCTTCTAAACTTTCAAAAGTTCCAAATAATCCATTGAACTTGCAAAAAAGTTCAAAATAACCCCTTGAACTTGAAAAAAATTCAAAATTTTCTCTTAAACTTACAAAAAGTGAATTTATTTACCCCTTAAATGACATATGTCATATTTTGATTTGTTTGACTTTTTAAATATATCATTTTTCTCTCTTCAACCAAAAGCTAACATATGATATTGAGGACAAATTGGTACATTTTTTTGCAAGTTCGGGGGATCATTGAAATTTTTGAAAACTTAAGGGGGTAAATAGGTGTTTAGGGATAAGTTAAAGGGGATCTTGATGAATTAGGCCTAAATTGAATTATAAACTTCACAATAAAAATTTATTGTACACAAACCTTGCATTTGAAATTTAAACTAAAAATTAGCCTTCCCACTATCTAGATTTCTTTTCCTTCTAATAGCATCCCCACTCTTATTTCTCAACTTCGAGGAGGAAGAACGCTCCATTCCTCCTTCTGTCTAGGTTTTTTGTTTTGTTCTTCATGTGTGATTTTTTTATTGTTTAAATAATCTTGTTTTTCGCTACGAGATTGTTATCTTCAATCATAGATTTGTTTCTACACACCTCGATCTTGGTACTTTCATAAATAAGTTGGACTTTATCGGCTTTTTAAGGAAAAGATCTATGTTGATATTCTTCTTTCGAGACCCAAATCTACCTCCTTTTAATAAGATCGTTCCAAATCTACAAGATTGGTTGAGTTTATGGAGTATGTCAAAGCTTTTATGGTGGTGGATTTTTCAAATTTTAGTCGTAAGATTAAAAACTACAAGTTGCATCATTTGAATATGTGTGTTATTTTTGTTTTTTTCCTCTTGCTCAAAAACAAGTTTATGTCTCTCCCCAATATGACGAGTTTTGTTCTGGTGGTGGTAGGATATCTTATTTCGTGTATGTAGTTTTTTACTCATGTATCAATCAATATGTACCTCATGCGACCAATATTAATGATAATATCATTGTAATTAAAAAAAAACCAGCAAACTAAGATTTGAACTTCAATCCAATAACTGTACCTGAATATGGCTATTCCCACCAGAGCATATTCTCAATTACAATTTTCCCAGGTAGAACTTCTATTGAGTTTAAGGGGGTGTTTCTCAAAACTTATGATTTCTAATTTCCAACTTAAAAATGTTTTTTTTAACTTTTAAGGAGTTTTAAAATAAGTAGTTAAGTGTTTCTGTAAAATAATTTTTAAGTCATCCAAAGTGTTTCTCAAAACTGAATTCTAAGTCATTTATAAAATGTTGAATCTTGAAAAGACTAAAAATGATATATTTTTATATTGGGTGTTGAATATAATATATGGAAAATATTGTAATTTGTTTGGTCAAAAAATAGATTTGAAAAAAAGTCACTTTTTAAAGGTAAGTATTAGCTACTTCTTACTTTTTACTAAAAGTAACTTTTCTAAGTTGAAAAAAGTTTAGAGAAATACTAAACCGAGTAACTTTTAATTTAAAATTCTACTTTTAAGCAGGTTTGACTAACTTTTAAGTTTAGAGAAACATCTCCTAAAAAGATAATCCTATGGTGGTCATTACCATATTCAAAACATTTTTTTGACATTGATATATTAAAATAAAAAAATAAATTTAAGTCGGTGCTATGGTAGTTATATTAATAATATCCTTCCACTTTATTAATAAGATGTGGGACAATTTTTGCAATCAAGGACATAAATTATTAGAGTTGATCCCCCTCACTAGTACTACCAATACGGAGTGAATTGAAATTAATTTAGAGTTGATCCCCCTCACTAGTACTACCAATACGGAGAAAATTGAAATTAATTGGCTGAGAAAAAGCCACTTGTAAAATAACACTAATTAGATTTTGGATTAGGATGGCAATGAATTGGTTTGTCTGCTGCTGCTGCTGCTTCTTCTTCTTCTTCTTCTTCTTATTATTATTATTATTATTATTATTATTTCGATAAACTATTACGATTTTCATTGCATGATGTATATTTATTTTCTTTTAAAGATTTAATGCATCAATTACCTCATAATTTAATAAAAAAGAAGTTGATTGCCACTCAAAACATTCATATGTTTCAAACACGCATAAAAGAGGCACAAGTTTGCTTATTATTATTAATGTTTTGATAAAACAACCATATTTTATTTCAAAGTTAGGTATTACGAATCTTTCATGGTACGATGTATATACGTTTTGTTTTTTTAATGATCAGGTGGCAGGTCGGATCTGGATGTAATCAAGGCAAACCTCCGATGAATTAAATGTTCAACAAAAACTATATCAAAACAAAAACTTATAAGAAAGCTATATCAGACCGTATTTAAAAGAACTACAAAGAAGAATCAACCAAACACTGGTCATGAGGAAAAGTTCTAAAAAGTCATCCGAGATCAAATTCAACTCATCTTATCAACTATGTATATATAGAAATTTATTCTTTCAAATAATTACGTTTGTAACACCTGATTGTGGATATATATACTATTAAACATAAATTTTTCTTTTTCAAAAAAAATTGTATATTATTTTACCAATTTCGTTGATTGTAAAGCTTGTTGAAAGGAAATGACTATTGACTACTCGACCAAAGTCATACCACATTACACTATTTATTAAAGTTAAAGTCTAGCTTTTAATGAAAAAAGTAAACATCTTTGATAGCTTGCTTATTCCACAAATTATCTTGACATATAAAGAATAGACAATCAATTTGAATTGCATCTATAGTAATTTGTCTAGCTCATCTTCCCTATATGATGTGTCACACAATTTCTTTGATTATCTAAATGTAAGCAATCAAATAAACATTATCCACATACCACCAAAACTTGGAAACAAATTTGAAGGCTTAATGCATCGATACCCCTAAACTTGTTCAAAAAGGACCGTTGCCATCCTGAATTTTCAAATATGACAGATAACCCCCCGTATTTGTCTAAAACATGTCACTTTACCCCCTCATAAAAATATCGGCTTCAAGAACAAGAAGATGAACACGACAGGTCAAAAATCGATACAATATCATGATTAATTGAAAAAAAATTTAGAATAGAGATGAAATTTTGAAGACGAAGAACATATATTAAGGATTTTGAATTGTAAGAATACAAATGTTATATATTTTTTGTATTTATTTTCTATTCCACCAACATATTTTACGCCCATGTATTTTGATGGTTATTTACATAGCAAGACAAGTCAACAAAAGAGGGTAAAATGACACATTTTAGACAAGTACAATAAACCATCTGTCACATTTCAAAATTCAAGGTGACAACAACCTTTTTGAACAAGTTAAAAAGGGTGTAAATGCATTAAGCCAAATTTGGATAATCATCTTCAGCCGACCCAAATTGAGGTTTTTTTTTTTTGATGAAAAATTGAGGTTGGATTAACTGGTCAGCTAATTACTTTGCGACATTTAGATATCCAAGTGGAGAAAGTTGTTTAAAACTGATTGACCATTAAAATGATTTTTTTTAATTCATTGCTCCATCAATGTGGATTACTACTCGTGTTGTCCACATTCCTATTAAGAGACTACATCATATACACGCAGATAACACATACAATACAAAATCTTTAAAAATAAAAAAACCTTTTGAACGTGCACTGATGATTAAATACACAAATCAAACAAATAAGATTACAAAACCAACGCATTTCAATTGATATATTTGGGAGAGTTTAGATTCATAATATTTAAAACCATGTATCGTTTGGAGTAAAAAAAATTATGAATGGTAGTTGTAAGCAATTTTTGTATTTTAACATTATTAATGCTTTCAAGACTCCAAATAACAGATGAAATGAAAGAACATTATTCAAGTGGCATTTACGTGAGAAAAACTTAGAAGCATAAAACACTCTTGAGCACCCTCTCTAGGAATATGTACTTAATCATCTCATAGGCGGTAGCTCCTCCTAAGCAAGTGCAGAGTAAAAATTAATCCAGTACCCAATTAATCTAAATACAGCAAAAGATAACTAATGAAAACAAAAAAACAATGTAGAGACGTCATGCATGAAACAATACGAGGTCAACTAGTGGGCATTTTACCAATAGATTTTTTTAGAAACGTCACTCAATCTCCTGCACACAAATTAGCAGTACAGTAGTGGGGCGGCATCATATTGTGTTTAAACTAAAAAGCGATACCCATTTATGATTAAAAGTTGAGTTCTTTTGAGCAATCGTCAACCTTTACTATATTATTGACTCCAATAGCATGAAAAGTTCAAGAATATCCAATAAGATTTGTTTTACCTTTTGCAGGAAGGCCAATCCAAGAGTCCCAAACGCTAAGCAACCAAAATTTCTGAATGCTCCTATAAGGGAGTGGCGTTTCATGATCCTGATTGTGAACAACCACACTGACTTTTGTCTGTTTAGTGTTTTACTTTATAAAGTGTCTCAGCTAACAGCTTTATCAATCCATCTACTTTGTGGTCAAAGTGACCATTCAAACTCTTAAACTCGGTCATGGCAATGAGATAATCATGATACATAAAGGTAAAAGAACCTGCAAATAAGAATGAGTTGCAAAAAAAAATCAGCATTGAGGTTCTTTGTGATTTATAGCAATTTAGTGCAATGTATCCCCTATTCAACTAGATAAAGAGTGAAGGGTACTTAAAAGGCAGAAGAAACAAGGAAAATGTACAACGAAATAATTCAAATGTATGAGTAAGATATCTGAATATCCAACTTCTTTTGGGAACCCACCCGTGCACCTCTTACTAACATATTGAATAATCAACTAAAACTCCAATGGTTCAGTTCATTTTTAGTCAAGAAATAAAAGTAACCAACATAAGTTTCGAAATTACAAGTAATGAAACAATCTATTAGTGCCTTGTGTCGTCTTGTAGGTCTAGATTCAGTTTGCTACAATCCTGATCAACTATGGTTACAAACTCAAAAGAAACCAGGGTAAGAGATCAAAAATAAAAGCTAGAATGTTTTTATTAGAACCGATCAATAAAAATTCAAAGGAGAAGTGCAGACATAGCATTTTGATCAGTTATTACGAGACTGGTATAACAGAATAAAATATGCCCTTTGGATTCAGAACGGCTTTGGATATAAAATCAATAGCCACACAAATTGGAACCGAGTCCATAAAACATACGGAAAAAACTACTCATTCTATTTTCAATAAAACACAAGCATGGAGAAAGAGATGCATGAATGAGTCGACTTGGAAATGAATAACCGAGTGATGTGTTTGTTTAGTTGTTTGTTCTTTCTTTTACTCTATAATTTGACCCAGTCTAACAATTTCATGAGCAAGTTCTAGACTTCATTCAATCTGCTCCATCATAAAATCCAAGAATAGAAAAGAAAATTTAAGTGTAATAACTTTTCCTTAGACAGAGGCACAGAGCAACAAAAATAGAATCTTACTTAAATTGTGTCTTTCTTATGGCTGCAGGAAATCATCTTCAACCCATCTGACTCATAGCGGTGAAATTGTAAATTTCCATTCCTTACAAGTTGCAGTTTCCGAAGTTAACACTTTTACTTCAAAAGGCTTCATAAAAGTTCCTCTGTATTCAAGCTTATTCAAAGTACAAGCATCAAAAGACCCAAAATTAACACAGCATCGCACTGCAAGTACCCCAAGAGCCATATATAACTTACTCTAAAGTCCGTTCTACCTAGTACACAGAAAAGCTTAATAATATGTGCTTTTCCAACAACCCAAAATGTTTGCGTCAACCTAAATTCGCTATGTCCCGTATCAAAGTGATGAACAAATGCAATATCTTAATATCTCTAACGAATAAGGTCAAAGGAAATCAAGTCCAACAAATAATTCAAAACTTGTTTTCTTGCATAAGATTAAGCTTAAACTTGTATCATTTTGAATTCAAAAAGTATCACGAAGTCACGGAAACATTTAGAACCAAGAATACATAGCCGGTTGTTTTTGTCTAGCACTGAAGCTGCCTAACTGTGAGAGACGTCCATACAACAAAGTGCATATCTAGTACCAACAGTAAAAACATCCAAACAACCCAATTCTTGCGAGCAGACCAAACAGAATTCACACCAACAATGGTATCGATAGAGAATTACACTAATCGATGGAGTATATGTTGGAATTTGAAAGCAAAATTACTCAAAATAAAAAGATGAGATGAAAAACTCAAACTTATTGATTCATGAGATGATTTATTTCAAATAAACAAACCTACTTATATAGGCTAAAAGGCTAACAAAATACCACAAATCATG
>CATIWQ010545969.1:0-24002 GCA_949673415.1 Euphorbia schlechtendalii | reverse complement strand
AGAGCTTCACAATCATTTCCGGTAAAGATAAGCGAGACTGTAAGCATACTTGCGTAGCCATCCATCTCTCAAAATAGGGTTTGAAATTCTCTCCCGGTTGTTGCTTCACCGCCTCTAAATTCTGCATGGTTGTGATTATTAAAGTATTGAACCCATAATGGTCCACCATTGCCTGGGATAGACGTCCCCAATCATAAGCTACCTCTATCGGCAAGTGATTGTACCACTCATTTACCGGGCTTCCCAACGTAACAATAAACAATTTCACCATCATTCGATCACTAATTCTCAAAGCCCTCATCACATTCTGATAATGCGCAATACGTGCATGAGGATCGGTATTGCTTGTGTACTTCTCAAATTGAGGTATAGCAAAGGTTGGTGGCAAAGTATCCTCATCACCAACTATGGGCTGCACTGGGATTGCACCCCCCGGCCCATGGAAATGAGTGGCTAAGAACTGTCTCCAGAGTTCAGCCATTCCAGGCTGTTGAAGGATACTGTTTGGGGTCTTTGAGAAGCCCCCATACTACGAACTTGAGTAGTACTGCCCCAGACCCTGAAATGTTTGAGAAGGACCGCCCCAGCTAGGCATGGTGAGCTGAGCCACCCCTTGAGCAAAAGAAATGAAATTAGAAGAGGGCCTAATCTCTGAACACCCTATTGTCCTTGGGTCGAAAGAAGCATGCCTTGGTTGCCCCTAAAGGAACTGGTCGCCCATCTGTGGGTCATACACTGTTTGCGGTTGACCCTGATAGAGTGTAGGGGTGATTATACCAGCACTTGGGAACACTAAAGGTCCGCCTGTTAGAGTTGTGCCGCCAGCATTTGGCACCACTTCATCTGCCCTCTGCTCGGGCTGCCCAGTTCTAGTGTGACGATTGAAGAGTGATAAAAACTGGTCACTATTGGTGAAAGCGTTCATAGCTGCAGAAATCTCGGAACTCACCGATGATTGATTTGTTGGCGGGTTCTGAGCCGCTCTAAGAGTTTGCTCATTAATCACGTTCTCTTCCTGCTGGTTAGATATATTGCGAAAACTGTGAGGAGTATCTTGATCGGAATCCGAGCTAGAGTCAGTGTACGGAACACCTTCTTGATGAGTCATGACTGGAGATAGACAGATCAGCCGGCCAGACGCCCTGCTCCATGTTTTCTAATGAAGTGGCTTTTTCCTAGCTGATATACATAAGGAGTTCGTTAGGGAATGCATGTAGAATCATGATGCATGATTGATGCGTGAGATGTTTAATGTTATGGCTGCGGAAAAGGGTTAGCGTGCTATGATGTAAGATAAAATTACACATAAAAAAAAGAATCGTTAGTCCATGTGATGAATGAAGGTACATTGGTTTTAAGATCTGTATCCTATCCTTGGGATAACGTAAAGTGGAATGATGTAATGAAGTGGCCTAATTACCCGTGTGGTGATAGGTCAAAGGTTTGAGAGCTAACTCTCTTTATGTGTGAGTAGGCTCTGTGACGTACTCTAGTGTAAGGTATTCCCTAAATGTATGGAGAAAAATACCGTAAGTAACACATAAATGAATGTTTTGGTCATTTTGCCCCTATCGGGCAAAAGTCTTAGATGTCAGTAGACATCATTACTAAAGGTATGTAGTGATGTATGAGCAAAAGACCATCCTACGATGGTTTGGGTTAGGATATTAACTGGGATATCCTATGTGTTCAAGTTTACCTAAGGTAGGCTTTTGGTGTAGACGGGTATCCTAGAAGGGTAGTAACTCGGATGCCAAATGGGTATTGTACCAGGATTTTGGTAAATAAGAATGTGGGTAAGTGATGCAACATGATTCTAGTTGGTTTCAGGTCATCCTAAGGTGACACGATCTTGAGTGTCGACTAGGTTCCTATGTATGAGTGACATAAAAAGCATGAGTGTGTGCGTTTAAGTGTTTGCACAAAAATTTGTGGTTAGCATGGTATATTTGTACAATGCATGATGAAATTTGGAAAGCGGTAAACACTTAGCACATAGCACATAACACCTTTCTTCCAACCATACACTCCCACGCATAGGGTTTTTGGCTAGTCTCTATCCTAAGGTTTAGTTCATCTTAGTACTGCGAGGAGACTAAGGAGCGCACCTGCAGGAAAATATAATGCATGAAAGCGTGTTTGGTTAACACCCTAGGGAAAATGCCTATGGGTTATTTACATGAGGTTTGTAAATGGGTTGCTAATGTAGAAGGTTCTTGTTGCGCTAAAATACACTCCAAGCCTCTAACGAGGGAGGTACATGCGATATGGCAACAAGGGCTCCACTCGCTCAAGTACTATCTTTTCTCAGGGAGGCAGATTAGTACAAGAGAAAGCTTCGCTGTAATAAGGGTACCTTAGACTTATGGGCTAATCCCTTCTACTGCAATGCATTATTATGAATATGTCATAATTAAGAGAAAACGAATAATGTGATCAATAATTTTCGGTACTTATCCAAAAACTAAAACCTTTTGAAAAATAAGTTTTTGAAAAATCCCCAGTGAAGTCGCCACTGTGAGCGGGTGACACAGAGCTGTGGGCCGAGAGTGCGCGATTTCATAGGCACGGCCCACCGGGGTGTTTGTGAAAAAAAAGAAAACAGCACCAGGTCGGGTACCTGGGAAAAAGGTTAAAAAAGAAAAAGGTGAAAAATGTTTAAGATCGGTTCGAACCCGAATCCACCGTCTCTCAGTGTGGAGTCACCACCTGGATTAGCTCTTTCCAAGAATTAGAGTCCTGTGAGGCTTAACGTCCGGGGGACGGCCCACCAAGACACAGAGATTCGGGTCCTGGATAAGTTGCTTATTTCTTATTGGATCACATTAAATTACATCTACAGAAAACCGTTTTCTTTTAATTGTGCATATTCGTACATAGGTCATTTTGGAGTTTATATGCATGAACCACGTATTGCAAAATATAAACCATCCATAAAGCAGATAAATAAACCATCCACAAAATAGTAAGTAAATGCGGAAAATAAAAATTACAAGACTTTAAAAATCGGGGGATGCAACCGCCCGCTAACCTATTAATTACATTTCCCAAAAAATGAAATTGCGATACTCGAAGGAAAATTAAAATCCTAAACATACATCTAATCCTAATCTACCTGCATCCACAAAGGTTAGCATAGGAAATAACTTGTATGTTCGATTTTTAATTTAACGAGGCCAGCGTGGCCTAAAAAATATCAATCGCGATATTATTTGTTATTTAAATAAAACCGTTCATTTTATTAGCACATTGGTTGCTCATTTTAATTAATGAAATTGCCCGCATGGTAAAAAGTGTGGTCTGTTATCCGAGGAAAATATTTTATTCCCTTTGTAAGGGTGTTCTAACATACATCTCCTTATAATAAAGAAAAAGATGAAGAAGAATTACAACAAAAATAAAAATAATCAAAATTCCAGGTTCATAGATGAAATCAGAAGAAGAAATCAAACACTGAAAGCACGAGATTGCAGTTCTAGGAACTCAGAGGCTTACCCTTAACGAATCCACGTCGAAGAATCCGATCGATCCTTGAGAAATCCTCCTCGTTTTTTAAGTTTAGGTAAAAATGTTGTAGTAGAAAGTCCAAAAATTGTTCGTTTTAATTCTTAGAAGCAAAGGTCGTTCTAAAGCTATATTTTTTTCTCTGAAAATTTCTAGGTCCTGATTATCGAAAATGATCCTACTATTTATAGGAAAATTCTGAAAATACCAAAAAAAGGTAAGTTTTTTCGGCGAGGGGCCTCGCCGGAGAAAAGGCTTGGTGAGGCCTCGCGAAGCTCTTGGCGAGGGCTCGCCAAGGAAACCCGCGAGGCTGCCTCGCCATGTCTCGGTGAGGTTCCTCACACGCGAGGCTATCTCGTGTGTTCTTGAGGCTCGCTCGCATGTGTGCGAGGCTGCCTCTGCGGGAGCCTCGCTCGTGTGTGCGCGAGGCTGCCTTGCATGTGTGCGAGTTTGCCTCCACACGAGGCTCCCTCACGTGTGCGCGAGGCTACCTCCACATGTGCGCGAGGCTGCCTCCGCGCGAGGCTCCCTCGCCTGTGCGCGAGGCTGCCTCCTATCGGGATTACATCTACTTCTTTTTTTTATTTAGTTAATTAATTTCTAAACAAAATTAAATAATTTTATTAGAGACGAGGAGGATTCCCATTCGGATACGTCAGGATACTCGAAAATTATGTGATTCAAGGATAAAATCCCAAAAAAAAGCCATCATCATCGAACGCTCGAGCTAGTACAAAATCCCGTGCTCACAAGCATCCACACTACCTTTTACCTTACCTACAACAACGTTATCTAATGCAGTAAACCTGGGGATAGCAGAGATGGCTACCCCAAGCTGGGCTGCAGATTTCATTAAACCGGTTAAGATTAGAGCCATCTTGTCCACCAATCTTTTGGCACTCTCTTTTTCCAAATGATTTCGAATAATAAATTAGCTTCCTTGAATCTTTTCAAACTTTTTGAATTAGATAGATTCATTTGAAAAACTTGTGGGATGTTCGAACTTAGGCAATTTTGCCTTGGGTTTGGAGGACAATCTCGTCAATTCTTGAGCAAGATGCAATTTGCTTACTGCTCCATCTAACTCGGCATTAGTTTTGAGCGCTGGGAATTTCTTCCTCGCTAACTCTCTAATTTCTACCAAGATAGATGCATCATCCAAGTTCTCACGAACCGGCTCTCTACTTGTTTCAGATACATCATGGGCTATAAAATTTACCTCAGTCTTCTGATCACTTGCTTTTACATGCTAAGCGGAGTTCTCAACATTAGAAACTTCCCTAACCAGAGGAGTAGAAGATAGGTTTGAAGAATGGGTAGGTTTAGATGAATTTACAGTTGAAGGAATGGTTTTGGTTTTCTTGAGTGGAATAGAAGGTATAATGGTTGTACAATAAAGAATTTGTGTTTGGTTTTATATAGGAGAAGAAGGGGTAGGAGTATTATTTAATAGAGAAGAATTTGGAGAGAAAGAATCATGTCTTTTGGTAGGAGAATAAATATGAATGGGAGAGTTTTGGTTATTTATGGGAGTGGAAGGAATATAAATAGGGGAATTTACAGTATTTGAAGGAGAAGGGGAATTTACAGTTGGTTTTTCAATATCTACAAGAGTAGAGATTGGGAATTTTGAAGAATTTACAAGAGAATAGATTTGAGGATTTACTGAAGAAATAGGGGTAGGATTTTTAGGAACCTCTTGGTTAGCTGTTTAGCCCAAGGATGGGCCAGCTTGAGGGTACTCAAACTAAGTAAAGGGTTCCTTAGTTTGAGTGAAAGAGGGTAAGGGGATGTTGGGATTAGGAAGATCAGACTCATCTTGATGGAGGGAAAAGGTGTGTTTCCAACATCCTCCTCGCTAGTCACCACCTGCACATTCTTTTGCAGGGCCTATTGGTAGCAGAGCACTTGCGTTGAGTGCCCTTAGCTTTGGTAAATATGTCTTGAACTTCAGCGGTAGTGTTAGGACTTTGAGTGTCCTCATCTTTAGACCTCTTAGCCTCACCATATTCCTCAATTTCTTCTAGGAACACCATTTTACACTTTCTTTGGCGTAGGGACTAATCAGCCTTAGTTGCATCTTCTTTCTCCTCCGCTTGTTGCTCAGCATGAAGTCTAGCCTTCACTTCTCTTTGTGTGCGGGTTTTGGCCTTCATTTGCCTCCTTTGATGCTAGGGCTGAGCAAGGGCCTCATTAGTTTTAGATTTCATAGGACTCTTCCCCTTGGCCTTAGAGGAAGCAGCCTTCTGCTTCGGAGAGGAGGTGGTGGTGGTGACTTGCTCTAGGATGCTATAGATTGGCAACTTAAATGAGTCATTGTGGTTCTAAAAGTACACCATAAAATCATTTTCTTCCTCCTTTGAGATTTCCACCGGTACTACTGTCGGTACGCACTTAAGCTTTCACTTTTGTTGTGCTTTATTGTACCTAGTGTGTAGTTTGTTGTGAACTAGCTTGTTGAAGTGAGACATATCAAACTTCTTCTTCACAAGCAAGACTGTGTGACCGGACTCCCCCAAAAATTGAGCGATGTCCACTTTCACCCCCTTCATCAACTCGATTATGAGGTAACCATAATGTAGTAATCTCTTTGGTTAAATGGTGAAGAATCACCACTGGCTAGTTCAGCTTCTTACCCTCTACCATATGGTAGACCACACACCTTTCGAAGTAGGTACAGTTAATCACGAACCTAGTTTTTAGCAATAGCAGCTTCACCTCTAGCTCATGGCAAGCCCTAGCATTTAACTCATTCGGCTTGCTACTATCTTCCCTGAAACATAATTTGAGGGGAGCTCCCAATCCTCTAGAATCACTATGGCATCTTCATCGCCAGTTTTGTAGATTTGAGTGCCTCTATTAGGCATATTGAGGATGCTCCCTATCAGCCGTGAGCAAATCAGAGTGAATTTACCCCCAAACTCCATCATTAGCACATCATTAAACCCTTAAATGGTGTAGAGGTTGGAGTATAATGCCTTGATAAGTCAGGTGATGGCTGATCCTTCCATCTTCAGGAAAGAGCTGAGGTATTGCTACTTTATTATCATGTGTATGATTCTGTTTTTCAGCAATCACTCATAGTTGACCTCACAGACAGGTCCGAATTCCAAATTATCTCCCTAATCCACCTTTGAGAAAAGGATGCCTTCTTCCAGTGTTAGCTTCTCTGTCTTTCCTTTAGCATTCACCATGATTTTCAAGGAGGTGGTGTTCTTGAGTCTAAAAGTGGTTCTGGTAATCACCATTTGAGAGAGGTTTGAGAGAATTTTAAAAGAAAATGAATTAAGGTTATAATGCTTTTAGATGATTCAAATTCACAGAAATCAAGTGAACTTCTCTCTTTAACTGTTCAACTTATATAGGAAACAACATCTCTCAGGGGTACATAGTGCTTCCATAGCTCAAGATGAAAATGAACGCTGAGATTGGTATTTGATTAACCACCTTAGTAAAACGGTGAGTTTTGAGAAAAATGGTTCCACTTCAAACCCACGTCTTTTTTAAAAATGTAGAGCTTGATTTTAACCGTGAAACTGTTCCTCACACCATTACTTTAAATTTAGACGATGTTATCCGCGTGTTTTTTCAAGGCTAAATTTCCACCAGTAAGCCAAATTTCTGAGATTTTCATTCTTCTTCTTCAACATGGATTTGCCATTCCTATTAGCTTCCTTAGAATACTAAATTACTCCTTTGGTAATGGTTTAGTGAAGATATCAGTGTGTTGTTCCTTTGAAGGAACATACTCCAGCTTGACATCTCCTCTTAGCACATGATCCCTAATGAAGTGATGTTTGATATTGACATGCTTCATCCTGCCATGTTGAACTGGATTTTTGGATAGGTCAATTACACTCTTATTATCACATATAACTTCGAGGTAATTTGACTTTATACCATAATCTTCCAATTGTTGCTTAATTCATAGAAGTTGTGTTATGCAACTTCCTGCAGCCATGTACTCAGCTTCTACAGTACTCAGCATGATAGAAGTTTGCTTCTTACTGTACCACGAGATAAGACACTCTCCAAGGAAATGACATCCTCATGTTGTACTTTTCCTGTCAAGCTTGTCTCTACCATAATCAACATCTCTGAATTCCCTAGGAGTGAAATCTCAGCTGCTGGGATACCATAGACCTAATTCAATTGAGCCTTGCAAGTACCTGAGTATTCTCTTAATAGTTGCTAAGTGAGATTCTCTAGGATCTGCTTGATAATGAGCACAGTAGGATACAGCATATTGAATGTCAACCTACTAGATATGAGATAAAATAGAGATCTAATGCTTCCTTTATAACACTTGTTGTCCATGGGTTTTCTAGCTTCATCTTTACTCAGAATTGTATTAGTGGTCATGGGAGTGGACATTGGCTTCGAATGCTCCATGTCAAACTTCTTCGAGATTTCTCTAGCATACTTAGCTTGACTGGTGAAAATTCCATCTTCAATGTTCTTGATTTGAAGACCAAGGAAAAAGTTGAGCTCTCCCATCATAGACTTTTCAAACATGCTTTTCATCTGCTTGTTAAACTCCTTACACAGCTTAATCAATTGCTCCAAATATGATATCATCAACATATATTTGGACTAGTAACACATCTTCCTTTCTTTGCCTGTGTATCTACTTTTCTTCTTTCATAGCCTTTCTTGATCAAGAAATTAGTGAGCCTCTCATATTACGCTCTAGGAGCCTACTTTAATTCATAGAGAGCTTTCTTCAATTTGAAGACATGCTCAGGATTCATCGGATCTTCAAAACTAGGAAGCTGGCTGACATACACTTCTTCTTGAATGAATCCATTTAGGAATACGCTGTTGACATCCATTTGAAACAATTTGAAGTTCATATGGGATGCAAAAGCACCCAGGATTCAAATTGCTTCAAGCCGGGCTACTGGAGCATAAGTATCATCATAATAGATGCCTTCTAGCTAACTATAGCCTTGTCCAACAAGCCTAGCAGAGCCATCCTCATCATGCTTGTTCTTGAAAACCCATTTGGTACCGATGATTGATATCCCATTAAGCTTAAGAACTAGATCCCAAACATTATTGCACTTGAACTGATATAGCTCCTCTTACATTGCGATCATCCAATAATCATCTCCTTCTGCATCTTCAAACTTCTTGGGTTCAATCAATGAAATGAAGGCTGGATGACTCATCATCCTGCTGAGCTGACCTCGCATCATCATTGGATTATGAACATCATCAACTATGCTGTCTAGCGAATGGTTGCGATGAACTCGAATCTCTCTAAGTAGACTTGGATCAAGTACTGGATGATCGATAATGGGTTGCTGAGGTGGAGGTTGATCTTCACCATCATTGAAGTTGATTGAAAGATCATCATCATCTTTGACTTCCTCAGCTTCTACTTCTTGTGTTGGTTTGAGCACCACAGAGAGTGGCATACTGAGTGGTTTTGCTTGTTGGGGTACTCCTCCAAAGTTGGGTGAATTAAAACCCGATTCAAGATATAACAAACTATGTTAACAGCTTCTCCCTAAAAGTACTTTTGTAGATTGTTATCACTCAGCATGGATCGAGCCATTTAAACTATGGTTCTATTCTTCCTTTCTACGACCCCATTTTGTTGAGGCGTATAGGGAGAAGAGAAGTTGTGGTCAATTCCATGTGGTGAACAAAATTCTTCGAAACGAAAATTCTCGAATTCACATCCATGAACACATTGGATTCTACTTATTTTAGTTCATATTTCGTTCATTATCCAGTTACTGATCTTGATAAAAGATTCATGTGTCTCATCTTTGCTACTCAGCAAGACTACCCAAGTGAATCTCATGAAGTCATCCACAATCACCAACAAAAATCTCTTACCACCCATGCTCATAGGTTGATCCGGGCTAAAAAGATCTAGGTGGAGGAGCTCCAACGGTCAGTTAGTTACTATGTGATTTATTGGCTTAAAAGATTTCTTAACTTGCTTACCTAGTTGGCAAGCTCAGCATAGTTTATCCTTCTCAAAGTTGATGCTGGGCAAACCCACAACTAATTACTTTTTGGTCAGAATGTTCATATATATATGACCCAACCTTCTATGCCAAAGCCACAAATTATCCTCCTTAGATAGAAGACACACATTAGTGGAGCCTAGGGATAATTATATCATATATACATTATTAATTCTAGGAGCAAAGAGAATAGTATAATCAATCTCATAGTTAATAACTATATAGCCTGCTGAGTCGAATGTAACCTTTCTGCCTTCGTCACAAAGCTAAGCTACACTAAGCAAGTTGAACTTTAGACCTTTTACTAGAGAAACCTCTTCAATTGAAGGAGAACATTACCACAAAATACAATCTTGCCTTTCTAGTCATGTCTAAAATTAACACTTCCATATCTTTTATGCACTATTGAGATGAACTAATTTCATCTCCCATTATATGCCTAGAGCATCTGCTATCCACATACCACATTCTAGAGTCATTAGTGGATCTAAGGCTCACCTGCAAAACATATACGTTTTCTTAGGTACCCATGTTTTCGAGCTGCATCCTCCCTTATTAGTAGTGCTTAAATTACTCTACTCATACTCATCATAATAACCTTTTTTATACCTACACATTAATATGGCATCTCTAGCTTTTCCGCAAAAACCACATGCCATTTTTGCTTTGGGCTGGCTCACTTTCTTCCTTTAGAGGAATTGTTCCTCTTAGAATTTTGAGTTTGGTTAGTCAGAGGTTGACTATTGGCTAGAGGAGGATCCTGCTTCTTCTTCAAAGCTATTACCTCAACAGTCAACTCATCTAATTTCTTAGTGAACTTCCTGGTTAAATCATCTTGATACTCAGCTTTTTTTTAAGAAAGTGGATATCAAGAAATAAGGAAGTGACAGCGTCTTCAAAATTTTCACTTCTCCTCACTAGCTCCTTGATGTTTTTCATCGACTTGTTAGTTAATTTCATAACATTAAAGAGTGCCTGGACGAATTCTTCCATAGACAAGGGAATTTCCATATGTACCTCAGCTTGAGGAGCCTTTCCCTAGTTACGCTCAGCTTCAGAGTCAGCAGCGGTTTCATCTCTACCAGAGGTAGATGCTAAGCCTTCACCCCTTTGATTTTCAATAGCCGTAAGACAAAGGTTGGCTAAATCATTTGCTTCCTCTTCGGATGATGAGCATTCTTTTGAGTCGCTCCATGTGGCAATAAGTGTCTCATTCTTCTCATTGAACCTCTTCTTGAATCTGTCCTTCTTCGCCTTTAGATAGCTAGATTGAATATGGTTTTTTTCTCCATAGCCAAAGCATTGATGTCTTTGTTGTGCTCCTTTTTGGGTCCTTCCTCAGCTCCATGCCAGTGCTAAGTTGACTTGTTTTTAGTGAGAAACTTCTTCTTGTTGAACTTCCCATCCTTCTTCATAAAGCGTTTAAAATGCTTTGTCAGAAGGGCCATTTGCTCATCAGATTCATAGCTAGTGGACTAAGTAGATGAATAAGCTTTCAAAACAATGGCTTTGCCCTCTCTTTCCTTGCCTCAACTCCTTTTAGAGTCATTAGAATACTTTTTGAGAAACATCTCATGAGTTAGCAAGTTGCATATCAGCTCATCGTAGTTGTAGGTCTTCAAATCATGAGCCTCCTCAATAGCTCTCTTCTTGGAGTCCCACTCTAAAGTAAGAGTGTGTAGAATCTTCTTAACGAGCTCCTCCTCAGTGAACTCCTTTCCTAATCTCTTCAGTTTATTAACGATGTTAATTAACCTGGTATTCATGCTTTGAATACCCTTGCTGGAGCCCATTGAAAACATCTCATAATCCCTCAGCATGAGATTGATCTTCGACTCTTTGACCTTATCCATCCACTTGTAGGTAATCTCCAGCTTTTTTCAGATTTTCTATGTTGTCTCACATCTTGAGACCCTATTAAACTCAGTAAGATCTAGCGCACAATGTAAGTAGTTAATCGCTGCGGCATTCTCCTTAAGAAGCTTCATATCAGCATCATCATAGTCCTCTAGATCTACTGAAATACGAATTCCATTCCTCACCATAGTGGGAAATCTAGGGCCAAGCTTGATCGCAAGCTAAACCTGCATGCTTTGCGATTGAATGAAGTTTTCCATGCAATTTTTCTAGAACGTGTAATGATTACCATCAAAAAGAGGTGGTCTGGTAACATACATTCCCTCCTTCAAGAGAACTGCCTGACCTGAGCCAAAATTGCAGTTTTTGTAATCCATTTATGGATCTTTACTCAAAGATGATTAGTTAATAAGTTGAGCACTTGCTTTGATACCACTTGTTAGTCCTTAAACAGCTTGCCAACAACCGCAGAGGGGGGGTGAATGCGAATCTTGGATACTTTTTAGATTTGTGAAAATTAATTAACCAAGTTGAGTTTTTAGATACATGCTGAGTTGATCTAAAAACTTATAAACTACTCAGCTTCGCTGGCATAGTTTATCTTCAATCTCTCGATGAGTACTCTATTCAGCTCGGATCATTTTTTCAAGCAAAAACACTTAACAATAGAAAGAATGATGAATGAGCTGGACTCAATAAAAGCTAAAGCTTAAGTTTAGAACTTCAATACCTAATTTTATCCTGGTTCGGCACTGAGCCTACCTCCAGTCCCTGGATTCCTTCTCTGAGCTTTAATCCACAAGTTTTCATTCCTTACTTAGGCGGAGCAACTTAATAGGGGGTAGACACAGTTTTTACAGAAAATACCTTTCTTTCTAACTACTACTCAACTCAGTTTAGGTACCTTTCCCAAACTGACACTCAAATTTGAAATAAAAGTGTGAACTGAATTCAACTTATAAAATGTTAAATCTAAGTAATTGATTCTCTCTATTACAAATTGATTTGGAATGGTTGTGTACTGATTACTTGAATTTGTAATTTCTTGAAGCTGGGAGTATTTGCACAGAGTTTCAGCTCTTAAAGAAATTCAAGGTGATTCACCAAATTTGAACGTTTGCCTTTGTCTTCTATTTATACTTAAAGCTTTGCGAAGTAGCCATTGCAAACTTTTCATCCTTGTAGTTCTTCAATTTCTCTTATCTTCGTATCTTTCGAATCTTCCCGTTGGAGACAGATTCCAAGATGTTTAGAGATAGAAATTTGAAAGCTGAGGCATGATAAAATCCCGTTGAGAAATTCTTATTTGTCTTCAAGCAAAACGAATTGAGAGAGAGGCGTGCGAGATGCAACATGGAGTCTAGTGATTAGTTGGTATTACTAACACTTGTAGAGACGTGCGAAGACACTGAGAAAAAGGCGCATGTCAGAGGATTCTTTTTATCTTGGACTTTAGTGAAGATTCTCCAACATTCCATACTGACACCTTTTTTATATGTGAGGACCACTAGAAATCTTCATTAATTTTAACACTTTTTAACCTGAAAAGTATCAAAAGAATATTCTGTTTCTCACAGAAGACGTTAGCAGCAAAGGTGTCATTTAATTCTCTAAGTGTCAATGAATTCTTCTTTTAATTAAAAGCTAACTCATAACAGCTGAGTTGATATTCTTCTAAACTATGTAGTACTCAGCACAGACTCAACTTTTTCTACCTTAAGCCATAACTTAATTAATTACTAGCAAACTGAGTTGTTTTCCGTTAAGCAAACTCAATTCAGTTTCATTAATTAAGAGTATACTTAGTACTCAATTAATTTCACTATCCTATTTAGTTTGTTATTTCCAAAATGTCTAAGTACAGTGAAGTACTATTAGCTTGGGTTCTATACTTGCGCTACCAAAGAGTAACTATCTAGTCATAGCTGGGACATGACATGAACAGATGCTGCAAGTTCCATAGGGCCAAGGGCCACCACAAGGATGATTGTCGGGTACTAGTTGACAAAATCTATCAGCTCATTAAAGAAGGTAAATTAGAGCAATTCATCAAAGGCATCAATGATGATGGGGAAAAAAAGGCCACCCAAATGGCAGAACAAAGGCATGGTCCTCATGATTGAATGATGGGCCGACTCACAAACATCATCAAAATGACCTAAGCACTTGGGCAGGATATCAAAGGTCAATGAAGAAGATCTCTTCACCAAACACATCATAGTCAAGTGACCACAACCTCACCCACTTGTAATAGAAGCTAAAGTTGAAGGCTACATGGTTAGATGGGTCATAGTAAACATGAGCAGCTCAGTGAACCTTATCACTAAATAAGCCATATCACAATTACACATCGTAGAAAACCGTATGTTCCCTAGTTACTCGCCACTCGTAGGGCTGAGTGGCCACACATCCCCACACTGGGATAGGTGAGCTTAGAAGTTGTAATGGGGGATAAAGAGCACAAGTAGTGAGCACAAGTAGAATTCATAGTGGCCGAAATCCCTATCGCTTACAATGTCATCTTGGGAAGACCATTTCTCATGGACACCGACTCACTAATCTCAATGAGAAAACTGGTAATGAAAATTCCCACCACTCGGGAGGCAGCTATTGTCATAGGGAACCCTTGAGTGGCTCACAAAACATACTTGGCCTCGCTCAAAATCGAACTGGAAGAAGACAAATCAAAGAAAGATGATAAGGCTGAGCAACAAATGCAACATCCTCAGAACGAAAAGTGAAGATAGCAGAAGACTTGGATAGCCAAATAAAGAGCGACAAATGCAACATCCTCAATGTAGAACAATGCACATTTTCATGGAGCAATGATGACCTACCAGGAATCTCGACTGAAGTCATCATGCAAAAACTAGACCTTCACACTAACATGGAACCAGTCAAGTAGAAAAACAAAAACCACGCCCCTGAAAGGCAAAGGGCCATCGAAGAGGAAGTAAAGAAGTTGTTGGCAGCTAGCCACATCACTATACACTACCTAGAATGGCTCGCAAATGTAGTAATTGTCAAAAAACCAAACAGCTCGTGGCGAATGTGCATCGAATTCACTGACCTCCACAAAGTCACGTCTAAGGATAGCTTTTCGTTACCCAACATCGACAAGCTGGACGACTCAACAACTAGCTTTGCCATCTACTCACTTTTAGATGCGAAGGCGGGCTACCACCTAATTGCCATGCACCAGGATAACCAAGAGAAAACATCCTTCACCACTCATGAAGGAACTTACTACTACACAATCATGCTGTTTGGACTAAAGAACGCGGGAGTAACATACCAACACTTGGTCAATGATATGTTCAAAGATACAATTGGTTACACGGTTGAAGTTTATGCAGATGATATGATAATCAAAAGAAAAAAAAAGGAGACACATGCAGAAGACATTCGAACCATCTTCAAAACATTGTAAAAACACAAACTCCGGCTAAACCCAGAAAAATGCATCTTCAAGGTGAAGGGGCCAAGTTACTGGGATACCTTATATCATAAAAAGGAATTGAGGTGAATCCCAAGAAGATTGAAGTGATAATAAGAATGTAACCGCCAAAGACCCTCCAAGAAGTTCAAAGACTCAACTGCCGGATCAACGCTCTAGAACCTTTCAATTCCTTCTCGGCCAAGAGGTGCCTACTATTCTACAAAGCCATCAAGAAGGATCAATCATTCAAGTAGGATGAAGTCTGCCAGGAGGCCTTCAATAGCATCAAGACATTCCTTGGATCCCCACCATTGCTTAGCCGGCTAAAGGATGGCAAAGACCTATACATGTACTTGACGGTGATTGATGAAGTGGTTGGATCAATGTTGGTCAAGGAGGTAAGCAAAGGACAACACCCAGTGTATTACACTAGCAAAACACTAAGAGGTGTTGAGATAAGATACCCACAAATCAAGAAGTTGGCACTAGTACTCATCTCAGCAACCATCTGTCTTCGCCCTTACTTTCAAGGTCACACTGTGATTGTGAGAACAAGCTACTTGTTGAAAAAGGTCTTGAAAAGACCTGAAACTTCCAACTAACTCACCAAATGGGTCATCCACCTTGGTGAATTAAACATAAGGTTTGAAGTGCTAAAAGCCCTCAAAGCACAAGTATTGGGAGACTTTGTGACTGAGTTCACGGGCCTGAACTTAGAGGATACTCTGAAAATAGAAGAATGGACTGTATACATAGATGGTGCCTCATTTCAAGAAGGAGTGTGTTATGATCAACGGACCTGAGAGAATCAAATTCACCTATGTAGCCAAGCTCGCCTACCCTGCAACAAATAACATGATGGAATACGAGGCAATGATCAAAGGACTTGATCTCATCTAGGAGATCTCCCCAGACCGTGTGGAAATCATGAGTTACTCAAAGCTCATACCAAACAAGGTCAACAAAAACTTCACCACCAAAGAAGCAGGAAGGTTGAAATATGTAGAGAAAGTTCAAAAGTTGATAGCTAAGATGGAGTCCAAAGGAACTTCTTAGAAAATAGAACACATATCCCAGGTGTAAAGTGAAAAAGAGGATCGACTCGCTAAAGCTTCCTCAATGAAGGATGATTAGAAAACACTTCAAAGCCCATTTGAAGTCATCCAATCGCCCTAAAATGAGATGAAAGATGCCATGCTCCTGAAGCAAGCTGAGCTTGGATGGATAGAACTAATCATCAACTACTTAGCCCATGACAGGCTACCGAATGACAAGTCAGAAGTAGCCAAGATAGTAAAATAATCAACGACATACGTGATGGTTGACAATCAACTCTACCAGGGATCTCACACTGTGTGGCTTAGGTGTGTTACACCTGAGGTTGGCTGGTACATCATTGCCGAATGCATGAAAGGGCTTGCAGATTCCATCAAGCGGTAGAGACACTCATCCATCGCGTAAAGCTCTTTGGTTATTACTAGCCTTCCATGAACCTTGACACCGAAAAATACCTATAAGTCTGCCATCAGTGCCAAATTCATGCAAGAAAGTCCCACATTCCGCACACCATGAAAAAGCCCATTTACACTGGGTGACCGTTCTCCACCTGGGGAATTGACATTGCTGGTCCCATGCCCATGGCCATCAGATAAAAGAAATTCATCCTTGTAGCAATCGACCACTTCTCCAAATGGGTAGAAGCATTGGAGGTAAGCACCATCACCCTAAAATGGGTCATTGACTTCGTATGGTACCACATCATCATCCATTTTGGCATACAACAGAAGATCATAACAGATAACAGGTCATAATTCATATCAGCTGAGTTTAAGACTTTCTTCAATGAGTTGAAAATTGAAAAACACTTCTCATCCGTTGCGCACCCACAGATAAATGGCCAAATGGAAGTTACCAACAAAACACTTAGTGAGGGGCTAAAACGACGTCTAGAAGGAAGAAAAGGTGTATGGGATGAAGAGTTGAATTTTAGTCACTTTTCTACTGATAATATAAAAGTTCTAAATATGAACATGTGTTTTCAGTATCACTTATCAAATAGAAAAATGATGATAACTACAAGTATATAGTTGTGATGTAGTTTTAAAAGATATCGATCCCACAGGAAAGGAATTCGGTTCTAAGGATCAACTAGAGTTACGGATTAAAAGAAAATAAAATAAGTTAAAGGTTTTGAATGGTAGACTGATGAATGGATAGATGCATGAATAGATGAGAGAAGATGCAAAGCATATAGATATTCCCTAAGAACAAGTATAGTGGAGTAAAATATACAAAATAATCAAGAATGTTTTATGCATTAGATAACTTTAACCAACTCGGTTCTAGACACCAAATATCCTATAATTCACCGCAGAGCAACACATGAAATGGCTTTTCTAAATCTAGGGTAAACGATTTATGACACTTATAAAAACTTGGACATTAATAATACTATGCATGGTACCAGTCACTCTCACATAGCCATATTTAGCAAGCTACCACTCCAAAAATGTTGGCTCACTAAACAGCATTATAATCACAGATCCAGTGATTATACATAAGCTTGTTAACCCCGAAACTACTCTTAAAGTCAACTTGAAAGCATATAACTTCATTAATATAAGTGACGCAAGACAAAATACTCGTTATGACACATAGACATATCATAAACTTTGAATTAGTAGAAAACAAAGTAAAGTTGTAAGGTATGTAAGTGAAAGCTAAAGTTGATTAACCCATATCCACTCTTTAATGGCAGTCATCAATTCCCTCAATTCCTGCGTCTACTTTGAATTTGGTCTCGACTCGTACAGAACCTTCGTTAGGATGCTATTCTTTGTGAATATCGAACAAATGAATGTTGAAGAATAAAAAATTTTATTGTTAAGTTCTTTGCAATTACACTCATACAACAATCGCTTAAATTTGTAAAGCAATCTAGTGATGGAAACAAGAATCGAATCACTTATACATTTTTCTCTCTAACACTTTGAATTTAGTGAAATCTATATAACTTTCACTCTCTATCTATCATGTACCATGCAATACATGACATCTTACACCATCTGCATGAAATGGTTGATTTGAACCTCTCTTTATAGAGTGTGAAAGGTTGCGCTTATCCAAATCAATAGTCATGTCCATTGGTGAAGGGTTGCATCATCTTCAATGTGATTGGATGCAAGATTTCATCATTATATTCAATGGATAAGCACCTTTTCATGGTTACATTATCTCCAAAAGGTGTCTCTTCGCCTGATAGTTGATGGCGGTTGATCATTCTTATCCAGCTGTAGGAAGTTGAGAAGAGTTTATCAAACCCATCACGATTCGCGAGTGTGACATACATGTCACTATCGTGAATGTAAGTTGGTAACTGACTGCTTGGAAAGAATGATAAGTCATGATTACGATAGATAGTCATGATCGTGATAGATAGTTGCGAGCGTGATTTGGCCAATCGCGAGTAGGAATCACGATCGTGATATGATCATGACTTATGCTTTTCTTCATGATTCTTCTTTACAAATTTACCAATCTTTGACAACTTCAATCCTAAGCCAATTCCTTGCATCCCACACATCTATTTGCACCTTTTTCACTCTTTTTGCATAGAATTTTATCTTTTATCATTTCACTCCTAAAATTCACCTAGTTTCTACTCTTGCATTAAAAATAACTACATACCATTTGAAATCTTTTATAAGTATAAAATGAATCTAAACCACATCATTTTATGAGTAAAAATATCAAGATAATAAGTGTAATTATACACTTATCACACCCCCACACTTATCTTTTGCCTTGTTTTCAAGGTAAACAGAATAGAAGTGTATAAAATAGTAATTCAAGTTCGTACCACATTTGGAGAAAGACTATTGTAGTGAGTACCACATTCCCACGTTGCATAAGGTTCAAGTAAAGCATATGAAATTTCCCACAAATTAGTAATGTGCAATTTATATAGTCTAGTTGCATACCTTTGCTCTTAATGGAGGGCCAACCGAATTGCGTCTTCATATAAGCGTTATATGCTCGCTCTAAATTTCCTTCTCTCAAGTATAGTATAAAGTATAAAGGACAAAGGGAGAACACTTTGAAAAGATTGATCTCAAGGCATTTTTAGGTAACCTAGGATGCTAAACACTCTTAGTGGTTGCTTTTAATGCTCCATACCACTCTCCCCTTTTTTTACTGGTTGCATTTTATGCTCTATACCACTTTCTCTCTTCTCTTTTTTTAAGCATATGTTTTTGAAGTAAAATCATACTATGCTACTTTTTTCTTTTTTTTCACTAATTGAATTGTTGTAGTTTCTGCTCCGTACCATTCCTCACCTTTTGCATAACTCATAGGTTATCCTCTCTTTCTTTTGATTTTTTTTATCTCAATACCCTCATCCTTTATTGATCACTTTCAAAGTATTATAGCTATAGTTTCCCTACACTTTAGACATACTCAATACTTATAGGACGTATTCGAGAATAGTATATAAAACTCATAGTAAGAACACCACTAGATATTACTCCACTCAAAACTTATCAGTAGCATTAAACTAAAACTATATAACTTATACTAATTCATGTTGCATTGAAATATATATTGAAACTTACTTGCAATGTTGCTATTGAATGTTACTCACCACTTATCCTTGCCAAATGCTAAATGTTGTGCTAATCTACTAAAGCGCTCACACTCTCAACGTGAGCTCATACTTGAAACAAAAAAATATTTCGAAATTTGCACCAACATCGAACTTGTAATACCTAACACTCACAATAACCTTGGAACATATGTCATTATAGTATAGGTATGGATAAGGTATAAATAACACAAAATCAAGAAAATTTTTCATTCTTCAATTTTTTTTAATTTTAATTGATTTTCTTGGATTTTTGGATTTTATACAAGTGCCCCCCCACACAGAGAACACAATGTCCTCATTGTGAGAGACTTAACTAGAAACGAAAAAAACCACAAAATTAAACACACAAAGTAAATGAAAAGAAAAGAAAATAAAAAGAAAAAGAAAATGAAATTTGAACCCGGTTACTTTCATTCTTCCAAACTTGAATCTGGAGGACTTATTGAGATATCTATATTCTACTTTCTGAAGTACGAACTCAACTTCTAGTTCAAAGAAATGTTGGATTTTGTGAATTGATGAACATCTTATTGTATGGAAGCTATATCAAGGCATGCTTGATTGACATCGTTCACGAACTTCCCTCTCCAAGTATGTTCATTAGCATGTGTACTCCCGGAGGCTTGTCTCGCTTCACTACTTCCGATTTGAACTACTTCAATCCCTTTGTCAGATTGGTTCTCTTGAGAAGTAGATTCTTCTGCCATTCTTAACTTCCTAACCCTTACTCCATACAGTAAAAATGTAAATTTCCCTTGCTCTTCCTTAACTAATCCCACTCTCTTCATGTAAACTCCTCCCATAAAGTTGAACTTCTCTCTAGAACTATATTTGGTAGTTGGTTCTTCGAGCCCAAAATAATTCCACAAATTGTATTCGCACCTCCAACTCTAACCTTTTTATGTGTAGTTAGACTAGTGATGGATTCCAACATGTAAATCGAAAACTTTGGTCTTAATTGCGAAACGGCGCACTATCTTTCATTGACACTTTGGTAGACTCGTGTCGGAAGAAAAGACTTTGAGAGATAAACGCGTGAAGGTAAAGAAGGCTATTACCCTGGATGTTCTTGTTGGATGAGTTTTTGACATCATATCAATCCAATCCCGTTATCTCAGTCCATACACTCGTTAGATCATAATCATCTTCCTTTTCAACCTCTTCATAGGATTCTCCAAAATCAAACCACTTAATAACCAAACCCATTAAAATTGAACTTATACTCATCCCCTTCATTCCTAAATTTCCTTTATAAAGAATTCCCATCCTCCTTAACAGTAACCAAAAACTCGAAGAGCCATTCCTCGTTAAATGGGAAACACATGTTCACAAAGCATTCCAACCCAAATAGTGAAAAGTATTCCTCTACTTCCGCATGTATTCCAGCATCAATTGTAAAAGTAGGATCATAGAAGAGTGTACCTTGGAAATCAAAGTTCTTAATCCTCATGTATCTCTCAACTTCTTCTTCACCATAGATCAGAAAAGGGCATCCACACTTGGTTTGTTGATTAACCAATTTATTCTTTCCCTTGGTTGTTGCTGATTTCTTTGGAGCCATTGAAATTTAATTCAAGAATTTGAGAGAAAGATTTGTGTTTTGATTTTGGGAAAAACAGAGAAAATTTGCTTTGTAAGAGATTGAAGTTGTGAAAAAAGAGTGATTGATTTTTGAAAATCAACTAGGAAAATAGTTACATATATATAAGAAATAGAGAATGTTTCTTTCTCAATGGATACATATCTAATATAACCGTTAGAAAGAGAGACGTTACAGCAATAACTGCTGTGAAATCGCGTATATTACAATCTCGAAGGATCGTCGTGATCGTGACTTTCACTTAGATAGAAATAGAATGTTTTGACAACTCCATTCACGAGCACGAAACAAGTTGCGAGCGTGAAATGTTAGAATCCAAAAACTTTCCACTTTTCTTTTATTTTAAAATGACGCTAACTTTAAAAAAACTCACACAAAAACAAAACAAAATAAAAATAAAATATACTACTATATACTACTATATATTTATATATTGGAAAAGATAAGAGATTTAAGTGCCAATGAACTTTCCCAACTCCTTGACTTCATATTCATGGATAAAATCTAACTTGACAACTTCTTGAATGCAAGAATCGATCAAGTCAAGTTTCATGCATATGTCTTCATCCATTGGATATTTATAAACCTTAGCCATATTAAATTCAACAGTATCATCACCTATCCTTAACTTAATTTTGCCTTCCGACACATATATCAACGCTTTGCTAGTATGCATAAAAGGTCTTCCTATGATTATAGGGCAGTTTTCATCCTATGCAAAATCTAGCATAACAAAGTCTATCAGAAACTTATCCACTTTAACTAGCACATCTTCTATTATGCTGTAAGGACATTTAATAGACTGTTTGGCCGATTACAAGACCATATTTATCCTTCTAACTTCATCATCAAGCTTCAACTCTTTGAAGATTGATAAAGGCATAAGATTTATACTAGCCCTAAGATCACATAAACATTTTGGAAAGGAAATGTTGCCAAGTTTACACGGTATTGTGAAACTTCCTGGATCTTTAAGTTTAGTGGGCATTGTAGCAGTTATTATTTTGCTACAATCTTTAGTTAAAGATACTTTCGATATTCATTCTAAACTACGCTTACAAGATAAAAGTTCTTTAATAAACTTACCGTAGTTTAGAATCTGTGTAATTGCTTTAATGAAAGAAAGATTGATTTCTAGACATTTAAGTTTGTTGATGAACTCAATGAATTGCTTATCCTCATTCTTCTACTTCATTCTTTGTGAAAATGGTGGTTGAGGTGGATTAATCTTTCTGGAATTAAGTTTTTCATCCACTTCTACTTTATCATTGGATTTACTTGGATAATCATCTGGCACTTCAACAACATCATTAGCAAGCATACCTAAAGGATCTAATTTATCTAGTAATTTACCACCCTTAGGATTTCCTTCTATGTTACTAGGTAAATGGCCTTTTCCTCTAAATGGAATAGCACTCGTTAATTGACCAACTTGTATCTCCAAATTATGAATAGAAGATGATTTATTCTTAAACATCTGATCATCTTATTCTCTAACTTCTTGTAACATTCCTCAGTCTCTGATTGCTTATTACAAACTCCTTCTAGAAACTTGTCTATCTTACTAGCCAACTGTCCTATTCTATCAGTACTATGATAATTCTTCTATTGATTATCGCCATACTTCCAATTAAAACTCCTATAATTCTTTCCATTATTGCCATAAGAATTCCCTTGACTTTGAACATAACTTAATTGCTCACCTACACATGGGTTAAAGTTACACTCAAAAGCAGTGTGTCCATTTTGGCCACAATTTTCACATGTCAAAGGGTCACTCTTACTTATATGCATATTATCTATCTTATGAGATAATGTAGATATTTACGCTTTCATAACAGAAATAGGGTCTAATTCATTGACCTTTTTAACTGAATTAGAAGTGTAGATGCAGCATGAGAATGAGTAGGATTTGTAGTAATTACTTGTGCTCTCTCCATTGGCCACACACTATTGCTATTTGCCATATCTTCCAAAAGATCAAAGGCTTCTTGACTAGTCTTCTTCATAAGAGATCCCGCAGCCATAGCATTAATCACTCCTCTTGTTGCATGATTTATTCCATTGTAGAAAGTTTGTAGAATCACATTATGGGGTAAATCATGATGAGGACAAACTCGTTGAAGTTCCTTATAATGTTCCCAGGCTTCATACAAGGATTCACTATCCTTCTGAGTAAAGGAAGTGATTTCTTTAATGAGTTTGCAGTTTTGGCTAAAGGAAAGTATTTAGTCAGAAAGGCTTTTGCTAATTAATTCCAAGTGGTGATTGATAAGTGTATAATTACACTTGTTATCATATTAATTTTGTACACTAAACACTATAATTTAATTCATTTTTATACTTTATATAAAAGATTTCACGTGGTATGTAGTTGTTTTTTATGCAAATGCAGATTCTAGGTAAATCTTGGGAGTAAAATGATCTAAACTGGAATTCTATGAAAAAAGAGTAAAAAAGGTGCAAAAAGATGAGTAGAACTTAAAGATTTAGCTTAGGATCGAAGCTGTCAAAGATCGGTGAAGTTACAAGGAGAATTCTAAAGAAAAATGCAATTCACAATCACGACAATCTTTCACGGTCTCGACTTATTCTTCTTCAGAATAGAATTCTACCAATCAAAGATTCACGATCACGACTTGTATATCGCAGTTGCGACTTGGATGATTTTTTGGTTTTATCTTTTTAACTACCAACTGCCAGATAAGCATGATCAACCACCATAAACTACCAATGAATAACTCCTATCAGAAATTAACCAATCAAGAAAAGGTGCCTATCCATTATGGATTAGATTGAAGCTTCTCAACCAATCACAATGAAGTGATGCAATCATTCACCAATGGACACGACTCTTCGTATGGATAGACGCAATCCTTCAAACTCTATAAATAGGGCTTCAAAACCTCACAAATTTCGTGTAGTGATACAGAGGGAAAATATTAGAGTGCATGAGAGAGATATAGTGTATGTATA